>JBBDGP010004455.1:0-139946 GCA_037952835.1 Lithobates septentrionalis
CCCTTCCTGACCAGAGCACTTTTTACAATTCGGCACTGCGTCGCTTTAACTGCTAATTGCGCGGTCATGCAATGCTGTACCCAAACGAAATTTGCGTCCTTTTCTTCCCACAAATAGAGCTTTCTTTTGATGGTATTTGATCACCTCTGCCGTTTTTATTTTTTGCGCTATACACGGAAAAAGACCGAAAATTTTGAAAAAAAATGATATTTTCTACTTTTTGTTCTAAAAAAAATCCAATAAACTCAATTTTAGTCATACATTTAGGCCAAAATGTATTCGGCCACATGTCTTTGTTAAAAAAAATGTCAATAAGTGTATATTTATTGGTTTGCGCAAAAGTTATAGCGCCTACAAACTAGGGTACATTTTCTGGAATTTACACAGCCTTCTTTAATTTATGACTGCCTATGTCATTTCATGAGGTGCTAAAATGGCAGGGCAGTACAAAACCCCCACAAATGACCCCATTTTGGAAAGTAGACACCCCAAGGAAATTGCTGAGAGGCATGTTGAGCCCATTGAATATTCATTTTTTTTTTTTGTCCCAAGTGATTGAATAATGACAAAAAAAAAAAAAAAATTACAAAAAGTTGTCACTAAATGATATATTGCTCACACAGGCCATGGGCATATGTGGAATTGCACCCCAAAATACATTTAGCTGCTTCTCCTGAGTATGGGGATACCACATGTGTGGGACTTTTTGGGAGCCTAGCCGCGTACGGGGCCCCGAAAACCAATCACTGCCTTCAGGATTTCTAAGGGCGTACATTTTTGATTTTACTCCTCACTACCTATCACAGTTTTGAAGGCCATAAAATGCCCAGATGGCATAAAACCCCCCAAATGACCCCATTTTGGAAAGTAGACACCCCAAGCTATTTGCTGAGAGGCATATTGAGTCCATGGAATGTTTTATATTTTGACACAAGTTGCGGGAAAGTGACAAATTTTTTATTTTTTTATTTTTTTTTGCACAAAGTTGTCACTAAATGATATATTGCTCACACAGGCCATGGGCATATGTGGAATTGCACCCCAAAATACATTCTGCTGCTTCTCCTGAGTATGGGAATACCACATGTGTGGGACTTTTTGGGAGCCTAGCCTCGTACGGGGCCCCGAAAACCAATCACTGCCTTCAGGATTTCTAAGGGCGTACATTTTTGATTTTACTCCTCACTGCCTATCACAGTTTCGGAGGCCATGGAATGCCCAGGTGGCACAAACCCCCCCCCCCAAATGACCCCATTTTGGAAAGTAGACACCCCAAACTATTTGCTGAGAGGCATGGTGAGTATTTTGCAGCTCTCATTTGTTTTTGAAAATAAAGAAAGACGAGAAAAAAAAAATTTTTTTTTCAATTTTCAAAACTTTGTGACAAAAAGTGAGGTCTGCAAAATACTCACTATACCTCTCATCAAATAGCTTGGGGTGTCTACTTTCCAAAATGGGGTCATTTGGGGGGGGGTTTTGCCACCTGGGCATTCCATGGCCTCCGAAACTGTGATAGGCAGTGAAGAGTGAAATCAAAAATTTACGGCCTTAGAAAGCCTGAAGGCGGTGCTTGGTTTTCGGGGTCCCGTACGCGGCTAGGCTCCCAAAAAGTCTCACACATGTGGTATCCCCGTACTCAGGAGAAGCAACAGAATGTATTTTGGGGTGTAATTTCACATATTTCCATGGCATTTTTGAGCAATATATCATTTAGTGACAACTTTGCGCAAAAAAAAATAAAAAAAATAAAAAATTGTCTCTTTCCCGCAACTTGTGTCACAATATAAAATATTCCATGGACTCAACATGACTCTCAGCAAATAGTTTGGGGTGTCTACTTTCCAAAATGGGGTCATTTGGGGGGGTTTTGAACTGTCCTGGCATTTTATGCACAACATTTAGAAGCTTATGTCACACATCACACACTCTTCTAACCACTTGAAGACAAAGCCCTTTCTGACACTTATTGTTTACATAAAAAAATAATTTTTTTTTGCAAGAAAATTACTTTGAACCCCCAAACATTATATATTTTTTTAAAGCAAATGCCCTACAGATTAAAATGGTGGGTGTTTCATTTTTTTTTTTCACACAGTATTTGCGCAGCGATTTTTCAAACGCATTTTTTGGGGAAAAAACACACTTTTTTACATTTTAATGCACTAAAACACACTATATTGCCCAAATGTTTGATGAAATAAAAAAGATGATCTTAGGCCGAGTACATGGATACCAAACATGACATGCTTTAAAATTGCGCACAAACGTGCAGTGGCGACAAACTAAATACATTTTTAAAAGCCTTTAAAAGCCTTTACAGGTTACCACTTTAGATTTACAGAGGAGGTCTACTGCTAAAATTACTGCCCTCAATCTGACGTTCGCGGTGATACCTGACATGCATGGTGCAATTGCTGTTTACATTTGACGCCAGACCGACGCTTGCATTCGCCTTAGCGCGAGAGCAGGGGGGACAGGGGTGCTTTTTTTTTTTTTTTTTTTTTTTTTTTTTTTTCTTTATTATTATTATTTTTTTATCTTATTTTTAAACTGTTCCTTTCATTTTTTTTTTTTTTTTTTTTAAATCATTTTTATTATCTCAGGGAATGTAAATATCCCCTATCATAGCAATAGGTAGTGACAGGTACTCTTTTTTGCAAAAATTGGGGTCTATTAGACCCTAGATTTCTCCTCTGCCCTCAAAGCATCTGACCACACCAAGATCGGTGTGATAAAATGCTTTCCCAATTTCCCAATGGCGCTGTTTACATCCGGCGAAATCTAAGTCATAAAATGCTCGTAGCTTCCGGTTTCTTAGGCCATAGAGATGTTTGGAGCCACTCTGGTCTCTGATCAGCTCTATGGTCAGCTGGCTGAATCACCGGCTGCATTCTCAGGTTCCCTGTTGAGACAGGAGAGCCAGAGAAAAACACGGAAGACGTTGGGGGGGGGGGGGCATTCCCTCCCACTGCTTGTAAAAGCAGTCTAGAGGCTAATTAGCCGCTAGGATTGCTTTTACATGAAAGCCGACCGCTGGCTGAAAAGAATGATACCAAGATGATGCCTAAACCTGCAGGCATCATTCTGGTATAACCACTCAAAGTCGTGAATGGCGTACCTGAAGACAAAAAAATGGTTAACAATAAAGCACAGTAAACGGTAAAGTATAAAAAATTGCATACCTGAAAAGCAAACATGATAAAACATAATAACAATAAAACATTGCAGAATAGAATACAGTAAAAAAGAGCAGAACAATAGAGAGAATAGAGAGAGAGAGAACAATAAAACGACAACAATTTTTTTTTTTTTATATTTTTGTATGTGGTTTTTTTTTTTTTTTACACTTTTTTTTGTAACTAACTTTTATAACTGTAACCGGTTCCAGGTTCGGGTCTCTCAAAATGCGATGGCATCTTGGGAGACCCTGTGAAAGTGTGCCTAGTCTGTGGAATGCTGTACCCTATGCTAATACTCAACTAGTGAATGGTAGCGTTCAAAACATTCACCAATGCAAAGACCAGGATTGTCAGGACAGGAGGGACAATAATAGCGGGTGTCACGCCTATATCCACGCTTTCTGCAGACACGACATCTTTTTTGGGGGGGTTCGCTGGGTAGGGGTACTCGGGAGGACATAAAGAAAATGCCTCTCATGCAGCCGACTGCATTTGGTTGGGGATGTGAATGGGGGAAGTACGGGCGCTGCAGAAGCGGTGGGTTCCCAATTAGGATTGGCGAATGCAGCAGGAAGGGCACTATGGGCACGACGGGCCTGTGTTTGTCTTTTTGGTGGCAGCGGGACACTACTTGTGCTTGTCACCTCACCAGCTTGAACTGCACTTATGGGACTCGCCACGTCACCAAGTGTTACTGCAGTGCTGGTTTGACTACGACCGGGGTGTACTAGGCCGCTGGCGCTTCCCAGTTCACCAAAACGCTACAAAAAAAACTGTTAGCGATCGCAGGGATCAGGCCTGACTCTGCGAACGCTGCAGTTATGCGTTTAGTGTTTTGTAAGTGTCAGTGATCGATCGATACTGCACTTGGGTGGGCTGGGCCGGGTCGGGCGGAGGGGCAAAACGCAGGTGCTTGTAGGTATCTGGGCTGATCCCGCTAACACTGCGTTTGTGGGAACCCTAAACTGCTGGGGACGCTAGTATAGATCGGATCAGATATTGATCCGATCAGATACTATACCACTAAGGGAGGTGTACGCTGCATGCGTGGGTGTTAGCGGTACTGGCGCTAATCTGACGCTGCCTGGGGCTGGTGCTTGCCAGTTCACCAAAACGCTACCAAAAAAACTGTTAGCGATCGCAGGGATCAGGCCTGACTCTGCGAACGCTGCAGTTATGCGTTTTAGTCTTTTGTAAGTGCCAGTGATCGATTGATACTGCACTTGGGTGGGCTGGGCTGGGCGGAGGGGAAAAACGCAGGTGCTAGCGGGTATCTGGGCTGATCCCGCTAACACTGCCTGTTTGGGAACCCTAAACTGCTGGTGACGCTAGTATAGATCTGATCGGATCAGATATTGATCCGTACAGATACTATACCACTAAGGGAGGTGTACGGTGCGTGCGTGGGTGTTAGCGCTACTGGCGCTAACCTGACGCTGCCTGGGGCTGGTGCTTGCCAGTTCACCAAAACGCTACCAAGAAAACTGTTAGCGAACGCAGGGATCAGGCCTGACTCTGCGAACGCTGCAGTTATGCATTTAGTGTTTTGTAAGTGACAGTGATCGATCGATACTGCACTTGGGTGGGCTGGGCCGGGCCGGGCGGAGGGGCAAAACGCAGGTGCTAGCGGGTATCTGGGCTGATCCCGCTAACACTGCGTTTTCGGGAACCCTAAACTGCTGGGGACGCTAGTATAGATCTGATCGGATCAGATATTGATCCGTACAGATACTATACCACTAAGGGAGGCGTATGCTGCGTGCATGGGTGTTAGCGGTACTGGCGCTAATCTGACGCTGCCTGGGGCGACTCATATCACCGCCGGGCGATCAGGGGGCTAAACCTTTATTCGGTAATAAACGGCGGGTGCCCTGACACTATAAAAAAGAAACAAACTAACCAGCGTCACCCGTAACGGTTATACGGTGATCAGTGGTGAAAGGGTTAACTAGGGGGCAAGCAAGGGGTTAAAACATTTATTAGGTAGTATATGGGGGTCCCTGTCGCTATAAAACGCTGACGGCGAACCTATATATTTGCCTCCCTAACTAGCGTCACCAGCGACACTAATACAGCGATCAGAAAAATGATCGCTTAGTGACACTGGTGACAGGGGGTGATCAAGGGGTTAAAACTTTATTAGGGGGGTACCCTAGACCTAAAGGGGGGTAATACTCACTGCCCTAACACTGTAACTGTCACAAACTGACACTATGCAGTAATCAGAAAAAAAAAAAAAAAAAAATACTGCTGGTGTCAGTTTGTGACAGGGGGGGGGGGGGGTGATTGGGAGGGGCGATCGGGGATGTAAAGTATGCCTGGCATGTTCTACTGTGTGTGTTTGTGTTGTGTGCACTTACTTGTCTTCTCTCCTCGGCGCTGGGACGGAAACTGCCAGACCGAGGAGAGATGACATCACATCCTCTGCCTGTGTGAAACTACACACAGGCAGAGGAGGATTCCCATTGGCTGGGAGCGATTGCGAGGGGGGGGGGGCCACGATCGGATGGTCTTCCCCTCGCCTCCCAACGCTCCCAGTGCAAAGCCGACCGCCGCTGGCACCGGGGGGGGGGTCCGATCGGACCCCCCACCCGCGGGAAGCAGGTCACATATGGGAACGTGACTCTGCCTGCCCGTGCCATTCTGCCGCAGTATATCTGCGTTAGGCGGTCGGCAAGTGGTTAAATATCGTACCTGGGGGGTGTCTATAGTATGCCTGTAAAGTGGCGCGTGTTTCCCGTGTTTAGAACAGTCCCTGCACCAAATGTCATTTTTAAAGGAAAAAATCTCATTTAAAACTGCGTGCGGGTTTAATGTAATGTCGGGTCCTGGCAATATGGATGAAAATCAGTGAGACAAACGGCATGGGTACCCCCCAGTCCATTACCAGGCCCTTTGGGTCTTGTATGGATATTAAGGGGAACCCCGCACCCAAATTAAAATAAGGAAAGGTGTGGGGCCACCAGGCCCTATATACTCTGAACAGCAGTATACAGGCGGTGCAAACAAGACAGGGACTGTAGGTTTGTTGTTAAGTAGAATCTGTTTGTAATTTTGAACGGGTACATTTTTACGTGTTTAGCTCCAGCCAAAAAATCTTTTTTAAGCTTTTTGGAAAACATAATGAATGGTTATCACCCCTGTGACATTTGTTTTGCTGTCTTTCCTCCTCTTCAGAAGATTTCACGTCACTTTTTGGCCCTGCTGTGAAATATTAGATCAAGAATTGTAATTACATGCCCCTGTTGAACAGGAGCTGAAAAATTAGGCCTTAGGCGCTGGTGCCACAACACTGCAACCCCTCACAGACACTCTAGTTGGAACGCAGGAACGAGCCCTGCTGCAAAGTATTGCATCAAAAATTGTAATTACACGCCCCTGTTAAACAGGGGCTGAAAAATTGTGCCTTAGGCACTGGTGGTGGCGCCCAGAACCAAAAATGTTCTTACAAGCTATCAGCGTGATGATTGAGGAGGAAGAGGATAATTGCTCAGGGATAGTCACTCAGCATCAGCATAGGCAGTCTTTGAAGGGATCTGAGATTTCAAAAAAAATTATTCGGTTACATCAGCATCAGGGGCTTGGTAGCTGGTGGTGATCCAAGACTGATTCATTTTTATGAAGGTCAGTCGATCGACCGAGTCGGTGGACAGATGCACCCTGTGATCGGTTACCACGCCTCCAGCAGCACTGAATGTGCGTTCCGAAAGAACGCTGGATGCAGGGCAGGCCAGTAGCTCAATTGCATACTGTGCAAGCTCTGGCCAGTGATCCATCCTCAAGACCCAGTAACCCAGAGGATTTTCGGTGGGAACGGTGTCCAAGTCTGATCTTGCCCCTAGGTATTCCTGCACCATGTAAAACAGACGCTGGCGATGGTTGCTGGAACCGATCATACCTTGGGGCTGCGGACCAAAAAATTGTCTGAACGCATCGGTCAGACGGCCACCTTCTCCACCGCTCCTTCTTTGACTGACCGAAGCCTCAGCAACACGTTGTCCAGAAACAGGCGTTTGTAACCTCCCAGTCTCTGGGAACGCGTTGCACAGACCTTTCTGCAAGGCCTCCCGAAGATGTTTCATCCTCTGCGATGGCAAGATAAGGTCCGCAACCTTACCCTTGTAACGTGGATCAAGGAGGGTTGCCAGCCAGTATTGGTCCTTCTCCTTGATACCACGAATACGAGGATCCTTACGCAGGCTTTGCAGGATCAGGGAGGCCATGCAGCGTAGGTTTGCTGAGGCATTCGGTCCGGAGTCCTCTGGGTCACTAAGGACGACATGGTCCGCAGCCACCTCCTCCCAGCCACGTACAAGTCCATGTGTTTCTTGGGACTGATCCCTTAAAGAATGCTGCTGATGCTGAGTGCCAGGCTCCACCTCCATACTGACACAATCTTCCTCCTCCTCCTCCTCCTCCTCCTCTTCCTGTGTGATCGGCAGACACGCAGGAACACTGTCTGGATAAAGGGGGCCTTGAGAGCTAAGGAAGTCCTCCTCTTCCTGCCTCTGTTCTGCCTCAAGTGCCCTGTCCATTATTCCACGCAGCGTGTGCTCCAACAGGTGGACAAGGGGGACAGTGTCACTGATGCATGTACTGTCACTGCTCACCATCCTCGTGGCCTCCTCAAATGGTGACAGGACAGTGCATGCATCCCTGATCATGGCCCACTGGCGTGGGGAAAAAAAACCAAGCTCCCCTGACCCTGTCCTGGTGCCATAGTCGCACAGGTACTCATTGATGGCCCTCTGCTGCGTGTGCAGCCGCTGCAGCATGGCCAACGTTGAGTTCCACCTGGTGGGCATGTCACAGATTAGGCGGTTCTTGGGCAGGTTAAACTCCATTTTGGAGGTCCGTCAGCCGAGCACTGGCATTATATGACCGGCGGAAATGCACACAGACTTTCCTGGCCTGCCTCAGGACATCCTGTAAGCCCGGGTACCTGCCCAAGAACCGCTGCACCACCAAGTTAAGGACGTGAGCCAAACAGGGCACATGGGTCATTTGTCCCTGTCGGAGGGCAGAGAGGAGGTTGGTGCCATTGTCGCAAACCATTCCTGCCTTAAGTTGGCGTGGCGTCAACCACCTCTTAACCTGCCCCTGCAGAGCTGACAGAACCTCTGCCCCAGTGTGGCTCCTGTCCCCCAAGCACACCAGCTCAAGCACCGCATGGCATCTTTTGGCCTGCGTACTTGCGTAGCCCCTTGAACGGCTACGGAGCACCGCTGGCTCCGAGGTCAAAGCACAGGAAGAGGCCATGGAGGAAGAAGAAGAGGAGGGGGTGGAGGAGAGAGGTGTGTCACAATCATTAGCATTTTGGAGGCGTGGTGGCGGAACAACCTCCAACACTACTGCACCTTGTCCTGCATCCTTCCCAGCTGCCAGCAGAGTCACCCAATGCGCCGTGAAACTTAGGTAACGTCCCTGTCCATGCCTGCTGGACCATGAGTCAGCGGTAATATGCACCTTACCGCTGACCGCCCTGTCCAGCGAGGCATGGACATTGCCTTCCACATGCCGGTAGAGAGCCAGAATCGCCTTCCGTGAGAAAAAGTGGCGTTTGGGTACCTGCCACTGAGGAACCGCACATTCCACAAACTCACGGAAGGGGACAGAGTCTACCAACTGAAAAGGCAGCAGTTGAAGTGCTAGCAATTTTGGATGGCTGGGAGCAAACTTCTTTCGGCGGTGCAGCAGCTGGGGCAGGGAAATTTGCCTGGTACAATCTGACGTCGGTGTACCAAAAGCAGATTGCCCACAAGTACTTGGCTGTGACACACCTAATTCTACACCTTCATTCCTCTCAGTGCAGGTCTCAGAGAGGACTGAAGGTCTAGTGGGGTTGGAAATCTCAGCTGATGAGGAGCAAGGAGAGGTCCTCTTTGTTCTTTGGTGTGGGTCTGTTAGATACGGTTGCCAACGAACTGCATGGCAGGTCAACATATGTCTGGTCAAGCATGTGGTACCCAAGCGGGAGATGTTTTTGGCCACGCGAGATACGCTTGAGACATATGTTGCAAATAGCAGCGGTGCGATCTGATGCACTCGTCTCAAAAAAGGCCCACACCAAAGAACTTTTTGAATAACGCGCAGAGACTGCAGCGCCCTGCACATGTGGAGCTTCGTGGTGTGATGCAGTCAATGTGCTGCCCTTAGGCTGGCCCCTGGAGGGCATCCTGCCTCGTTGGTGATGTGCCGCCTCCTCCTCCTCCCCCCCCTCCTCCTCCTCCTCTCTCCTATCAGGCACCCACGTTGAGTCAGTGACCTCATCATCCCCTCCCTCCTCATCACTGGAGCAAACCTGGCAGTATGCTGCAGCAGGGGGAGCATGACTGCCAGATTGCTGTCCTTCTTGGGCACCCCCTCTGTCCGTGCTCATGTTACTGCCTTCATCGAGCTCAGTATCATCATCAGAGCCTTCCAAACGCTGGGCATCCTCCTGGAGCATGTACCCAACACTGTGGTCAAACAGTTCGAGGGACTCCTCAGGAGGACATGGTGGGGCTAGGGAAGGAGTCACTGATAACATTGAGCCGAGGGAAGAGGCCGCTGCTTTGCCAGACAAAATACCCTAAACATGGGTGAGAGAGGATGAGGAGGATGAGGACGGCTTGGTCATCCACTCGACCAAGTCTTCCGCATGTTGCGGCTCAACACGGCCAGCTGCCGAAAAAAAGGCCAAGCGTGTCCCATGGCCACGTGCTGATGAGGATGCACCGTCTCCACGACCAGCACTAGACACAGAGCCTGCTTGCCCTCTCTTATTGGCTTGTGACTGTCTGCCTCTCCTTCTTGGCCTTCCAGACATACTAATGGCCTGTAGCTGCACTAAGCTGGGATATATATATATATGTACTGATACTGCAGCTAGCAAAATCAACTGCCTGCCTGTAGTATGAGAACACCACCAACCTTCTACAGGTAGCTTTAGCTGAACACTGTGAGGTGGACGCACCCCACTAACTTGTAGGTTTAGCTGAACACTGTGAGCAGGACGCACTGCACTAACTGTAAATGGTCTAGCTGCCTGACTGTGGTACTAATAGGATCAAAAGAACACCAGCAATTTTCTTCAGGTAGCTGTATTTACTGTAACAAGACAAGCCTGCCTGTCAGTAGGAAGATAACAGGAACGGATCTAGCTGAACACTGTGAGCAGGACGCACCCCACTAGCTTGTAGGTTTAGCTGAACACTGTGAGGTGGACGCACCCCACTAACTTGTAGGTTTAGCTGAACACTGTGAGCAGGACGCACCCCACTAACTTGTAGGTTTAGCAGAACACTGTGAGCAGGACGCACTGCACTAACTGTAAATAGTCTAGCTGCCTGACTGTGGTACTAATAGGATCAAAAGAACACCAGCAATTTTCTTCAGGTAGCTTTATATACTGTAACAAGACAAGCCTGCCTGTCAGTAAGAAGATAACAGGAACGGATCTAGCTGAACACTGTGAGCAGGACGCACTGCACTAACTGTAAATAGTCTACCTGCTTGACTGTGGTACTAATAGGATCAAAAGAACACCAGCAATTTTCTTCAGGTAGCTGTAAATACTGTAACAAGACAAGCCTGCCTGTCAGTAGGAAGATAACAGGAACGGATCTAGCTAAACTGAATACAGTATATATATATATATATATATATATATATATATATATATATATATATGCAACACCTGGGATGCATATATATACACAATACATTATAAGTGCAGCTAACTGACTGACTGTCCTGCCTAATCTAGCTAACTCAAATGAAATGACACTGTCTCTCTCTCTCTCTCTCTCTCTATCGCTCAGCACACCGAAACACACTGCACAGGGCCGCCGTGCAGGCGGCCTTATATAGTGTGGGGCGTGTACTAAATCCCCTGAGCCATAATTGGCCAAAGCCTCCTTGGCTTTGGCCAATTACGGCTCTCTGTTCAGGCGGCGCTGTGATTGGCCAAGCATGCGGGTCATAGTGCATGCTTGGCCAATCATCAGCCAGCAATGCACTGCGATGCCGCAGTGAATTATGGGCCGTGACGCGCCACACAAATTTGGCACGAACGGCCCATATCGTTCGCAATTCGGCGAACGACTGAACAGCCGATGTTCGAGTCGAACATGGGTTCGACTCGAACACGAAGCTCATCCCTAATCTACAGTGGGGACAGAAAGTATTCAGACCCCCTTAAATTTTCCACTCTTTGTTATATTGCAGCCATTCGTAAAATCATTTGTTCATTTTTTTTTCCTCATTAATGTACACACAGCACCCCATATTGTACACACAGCACCCCATATTGTACACACAGCACCCCATATTGTACACACAGCACCCCATATTGTACACAGCACCCCATATTGTACACACAGCGCCCCATATTGTACACACAGCACCTCATATTGTACACACAGCCCCCCATATTGTACACACAGCGCCCCATATTGTACACACAGCACCCCATATTGACAGAAAAACACAGAATTGTTGACATTTTTGCAGATTTATTAAAAAAGAAAAACTGAAATTTCACATGGTCCTAAGTATTCAGACCCTTTGCTCAGTATTTAGTAGAAGCTCCTTTTGATCTAATACAGCCATGAGTCTTTTTGGGAAAGATGCAACAAGTTTTTCACACCTGGATTTGGGGATCCTCTGCCATTCCTCCTTGCAGATCCTCCCCAGTTCTGTCAGGTTGGATGGTAAACGTTGGTGGACAGCCATGTTTAGGTCTCTCCAGAGATGCTCAATTGGGTTTAAGGCTCCATTCACACTAGCGCGTTTTTTGATGCATTTTGCATTTTGCAGAAATGCACGGGAATTTTTTAACATGGGTTCCTATGGAACATGTTCACATCAATGCCTTTTTGTTTCTCTGCATTTTTGGAAAGGGTCAGGGACTTTTTTTCATGCAAAATGCAGCGTTTTGCATGTAATAGAATTCAATGGACAAGCATCAAAAACGCAAGTTCACCGTTTTTTCAGCGTTTTTGATGCGTTTTTGGTGCGTTTTTGATGTGTTTTTGCCGGGTTTTTTTTTTGTTGTTTTTTTTTTCATTTTTTATTTTTTTTAAGACTGTAAAAAAAAAATGAAAAAAAAAAACGCAAGACGCAAATCGCGGCAAAAACGCGGCTCAAAAACGTGGCAAGCATGAAAAAAAAACCTCCAAAAACGCTCAAAAGCAACATGCATAGGTGTGAATCGAGCCTAAGTCAGGGCTCTGGCTGGGCCATTCAAGAACAGTCACGGAGTTGTTGTGAAGCCACTCCTTCGTTATTTTAGCTGTGTGCTTAGGGTCATTGTCTTGTTGGAAGGTAAAACTTCGGCCCAGTCTGAGGTCCTGAGCACTCTGGAGAAGGTTTTCGTCCAGGATATCCCTGTACTTGGCCGCATTCATCTTTCCCCTGCAACCAGTCGTCCTGTCCCTGCAGCTGAAAAACACCCCCACAGCATGATGCTGCCACCACCATGCTTCACTGTTGGGACTGTATTGGACAGGTGATGAGCGGTGCCTGGTTTTCTCCACATATACCGCTTAGAATTAAGGCCAAAAAGTTCTATCTTGGGCTCATCAGACCAGAGAATCTTGTTTCTCACCATCTTGGAGTCCTTCAGCTGTTTGTTTTTTTTTTTAGCAAACTCCATGCGGGCTTTCATGTGTCTTGCACTGAGGAGAGGCTTCCGTTGGGCCACTCTGCCATAAAGCCCCGACTGATGGAGGGCTGCAGTGATGGTTGATTTTCTACAACTTTCTCCCATCTCCCGATTGCATCTCTGGAGCTCAGCCACAGTTATCTTTGGGTTCTTCTTTACCTCTCTCACCAAGGCTCTTCTCCCCCGATAGCTCAGTTTGGCCAGATGGCCAGCTCTAGGAGGGGTTCTGGCCGTCCCAAACGTCTTCCATTTAAGGATTATGGAGGCCACTGTGCTCTTAGGAACCTTAAGTGCAGCAGAAATTTTTTTGTAACCTCGGCCAGATCTGTGCCTTGCGCCAAATCTGTCTCTGAGCTCCTCAGGCAGTTCCTTTTGACCTCATGATTCTCATTTGCTCTGACATGCACTGTGAGCTGTTATGTCTTATATAGACAGGTGTGTGACTTTCCTAATCAAGTCCAATTAGTATAATCAAACCCAGCTGGACTCAAATGAAGGTGTAGAACCATCTCAAGGATGATCAGAAGAAATGGACAGCACCTGAGTTATATATATGAGTGTCACAGCAAAGGGTCTGAATACTTAGGACCATGTGATATTTCAGTTTTTCTTTTTTAATAAATCTGCAAAAATGTCAACAATTCTGTGTTTTTCTGTCAATATGGGGTGCTGTGTGTACAATATGGGGGCTGTGTGTACAATATGGGGTGCTGTGTGTACAATATGGGGTGCTGTGTGTACAATATGAGGTGCTGTGTGTACAATATGGGGTGCTGTGTGTATAATATGGGGGGCTGTGTGTACAATATGGGGGGCTGTGTGTACAATATGGGGTGCTGTGTGTATAATATGGGGGGCTGTGTGTACAATATGGGGGGCTGTGTGTACAATATGGGGTGCTGTGTGTACAATATGGGGTGCTGTGTGTACATTAAAAAAATGAACTTAAATGGTTTTAGCAAATGGCTGCAATATAACAAAGAGTGAAAAATTTAAGGGGGTCTGAATACTTTCCGTCCCCACTGTATTATAATGTGCTCGCACACAGAAGCGAACGCATACGTAAGTCCCGCCCACATTTGAAAACGGTGTTCAAACCACACATGTGAGCTGTCACTGCGAACGTTGGAGCCAGAGCAAAAATTATAGCCCTAGACCTCCTCTGTAACTCAAAACATGTAACCAGTAAAAAATTTTAAAACGTCGCCTATGGGGATTTTTAAGTACCGAACTTTGGCGCCATTCCACGAGCGTGTGCAATTTTGAAGCATGACATGTTGGGTATCTATTTACTTGACTTAACTTCATATTATGCAAAAAAAAAATTTATTTTTTTTTAAAAGCATGAAACATTGCTGTGCAAATACCATGCGAGATAAAATAAAGTTGCAATGATCGCCATTGTATTCTCTAGGGTCTCTGCTAAAAAAATATATAATGTTTGGGGGTTCTAATGTAATTTAGCAAAAAAATTATTATTATTACATGTAGGAGAGAAATGTCAGAAAGTGGTAAATAAAAAAAAGTTAATAATAATTATTCTTTCCATTTGTTTAGATGCGGCATTTGTTATTTAGGATAATTCATAACTTTGGATAAATTTGTGGTCGTTACCTTCACTAACAGCCAAATTTGAAAGGAAATTCCAATGTCTATAATTTAATAGTTTATTATTTAGAATTTTTTTCGTTCTTTCAAATTTTCTTTTCTTTTTGGATTTTCGAATTGCGATCATAAATAATGAATTGAAAAACGAAAACACAAAAAACGAAAACTAACACATTTTTCGGCAGTGCACATGTCTACCCACAACATGTATGTATATCAGAAGATCGAGTCTCTGACCCACAACATGTATGAGGAGCAGGAGTGCAAGTCACTGACCCACAACATGTACAGTGCATCCGGAAAGTGTTCACAGCGCTTCACTTTTTCCACATTTTATGTTACAGCCTTATTCCAGAATGGATTAAATTCATCATTTTCCTCAAAATTATACAAACAATCCCCCATAATAAAACGTGAAAGAAGTTTGTTTGAAATCTTTGCAAATTTATTAAAAAAAAAAAAATCCCATGTACATAAGTATCACAGGCTCCTCCCATGAACATAAGTATCACAGGCTCCTCCCATGAACATAAGTATCACAGGCTCCTCCCATGAACATAAGTATCACAGGCCCCTCCCATGAACATAAGTATCGCAGCCTTTGCTCAATACTTTGGTGAAGCTCCTTTGGCCCCAATTCTAGCCTCAAGTCTTTTTAAGTATGATGCTACAAGCTTGGCACACCTATTTTTGGGCACTTTCTCTTATTCTTCTTCGCAGGACCTATCAAGCTCCATTAGGGTGGATGGGGAGTGGACAGCTATTTTTAGATCTCTCCAGAGATGTTCAATCGGGTTCAAGTCCGGGCTCTGGCTGGGCCACTCAAGGACATTCACAGAGTAGCTGTAACAAAAGCTCATAGGAGATGGGAAGAACATCAAAGAATAAGTATATATCATAATATAAATCGAAAGATAAGGAGGGAGGGCGGCAAAGCTTTGCTATGGAAACTGCAATGTGGCATAAAAATAACAGAGTGATGGCGAGACCCCAATTAGAAAAAGAGAAGGGGGGCTACATTACTACAAGGTAGAGATGAGGCATCCAAGATAGTGAAGGGCAGCGCTATCTAAGGCCAAGAAGGCAGGTCACAACTCAACACCAGTTTAAAATAAATCCCTGTTTAATAAAGCCGCTTATGCAGAGAGAGCGCTGGGACACCTTAGGGAGTGTAATGCTGCGTACACACGACCGGACTTTACGGCATACTTGGTCCGGCGGACCGGAGTCCGTTGGACAATTCGATCGTGTGTGGGCTCCAGCGGACTTTTTTTCCCCAAAAGTTTGACGGACCTAGAAATGAAACGTTTCAAATCTATCCGACGGACTCGAGTCCGGTCGAAAAGTCCGCTCATCTGTATGCTAGTCCGACGGAGAAAAACCGACACTAGGGCAGCTATTGGCTACTGGCTATGAACTTCCTTGTTTTTGTCCGGTCGTACGTCATCACGTACGAATCCGTCGGACTTTGGTGGATCGTGTGTAGGCAAGTCTGTTCATTCGGAAAGTCCGTCGAAAAGTCCGCAGGACAAAGTCTGCCGTAAAGTCCGACCGTGTGTACGCGGCATTAGGCCTACCCACCTACATCTTTGCCTGCATTTTAAGAATGAGTTGTAAAATGTAAGCACAGTGTGCAGCAATACCGCAGTGTCCAGCAGACAGAGGCATCTTCTCTCTGCAACGGAAAAGCCCCATTGTGTATTATTGGGTAAAGTATAAACCCATGTTTGGGGGGGGTGTATAAATTACACAGCCCCCTTGTAGACATTAAAGGTGGTGATGTGTGTTCTCTGTGCTGCATGGTAGTCTTACTGCTGGATAAATCTGTACTCCATTGTTTTATGCAGCATTAAATGTAAAGCACATATTGTGATGCTATGAGTCATGTGACCACAGCCATCATAAAGCACTGTATGTGTGTGTGTGTGTGTGTGTGTGTGTATATATATATATATATATATATATATATATATATATATATATGTGTGTGTGTGTGTGTATGTATATATATATATATATCAAAAGTATTGGGACACCTGCCTTTACACCCACGTGAACTTTAATGGCATCCCAGTCTTAAGCCTCGTACACACGTTCCGATTGTTGGCAGGGAATTGTCTGATGAGACTGTTGGCCTAAATTCTGACCGTTTAGTACGCTCCTTCAGACAATTGTTGTCCAACTTGCGGCCAACAAATTTTGGATGGCAGGCTAGTAAAATTTCGGCGGACTGTTGTCTGATTTTCGCATCGTCTGTACACAAGTCCGTCACACAAAAGTCGAAAGTACAAACACGCATGATCGGAAGCGGTCGGTCTTGTAGACTAGCGTTCGTAATGGAGACTTAACATTAACGGCAAATTATGAAATCTGGAAATGCAGCGCACAATTCTCTTCTTCTTTAATGGGATAATAATGAAGCTGTTTTGCTGGTGATACTGATGGAGTTATGGCAAACAAATTTTCAAAGGCCTTTTTTTCTAGTGATATCAAGAATAATATTATTATGCTTTTTTTTTTTTTTTTTTTTTAGGCGAAGTTACCACAACACCATTATCCTGTAGTTTTTAAGATCAAAGATACAACTATGGTGTCCCTTGTTAATTTTACATTGGGAGTAGGCAGTTACATTTTTAAAAAAAATAAAAAATGCAAACTGTCTTATTTGAAGTAAAACACATAGCCAAGTATCATTCTACACAGGTTTTTTTATTGTGCATTAAAAAATAAAGCAAATTAAATTAGAGATGCTATCTGTCATCCAAATACAAAGAACGTAACTAAAAAATGCATTCTATGCATACAAAAATATAGCAAATATAACAAAATCATTATTCAAAAACAAAAAAGGAAATTAGTAATTGTATACAACAAAAAGAGGAAAGAAATGGGACTTTATATGAGGCAATTCACTGAATACATACCTTATTCAATTCATTATAAAATTATTTATTAATAACATATCACATTATAGAGGGCATCAATCTGTAATACAGGGATGGAGGCTTGTCATTGTTACAATTAGGTTGTGTTAGGTCCCATCCACTATATTGCGAAATTAGTAATTGGTAAAGGAGTGAAAATCCCCAGTCCAGCGGCCTTGTTGGGGGTCTTGTGGCTGGTATTGCCACTGACCACCATACTGCTGTGGTGGGTGGGGTGGCCTTTGGAGGTGGTGGATGTGGGACCACATCGAAATCGCCCAGGTGTGTGTTTTCTGAAATTTGGCTCCTCACCCCCTTGTTGAGGAGCTGCAGGATGAGTTCCTCACACCTGCTCCTTTGCTCACCGTCCATCTCCCTTAATTTATTGGCCGTCACCACGGCAAATCCCTCAGCCTCATCTGGGTCTGTCCGGATGGCAGTAGTGGCCTGGCTGAGGAAGGCAGCTGTGGCCTCGTCCAGATTCCTGCTCTTCCTGGCCCTTTTAGCAGGAGGGCATAGGGGAGGGATCTGGGACTCCGTCTGGCTGCTGACCGCTGGCTCCTCCAGACTGACACTTTCCTGTGTATGAAAATGGGACATAATTCAAATCTTTTTTTAAGGTTTGGTCATCACACACAATTTTGATCCCCTCACTGTTGCAAATTGAATGTGGACAAATAGAAAAGTCTATCATTCTGACCCCAGCATTTTTAATTTATGTTCAAATCATTTTTGGTCACTACTGTCTATTGATATGGAAACAGCTTTGTTAAGGCAGAAATATTTTAACAATAACGTCTAGTTATCATCATTGTATTTTCGGATACAAATATGTTCAACAATGCTATACCTGGGTCAAGCTGAGCTCCTCCATATCTTCCTGTGCAGCAGGACCTGGGTGGACCTCAGGAGCTGTGGCCACAGTGAACATGACAACATCACCTGTGCCAAATTCTACAAGTATAGAAAACATGACCTGGGTTTGCATCTTGAGGAGGAGAGTTGGGAAACACTGCCCTAACTAATGTGAATTGTTATGTTTCTGTGTTTTTAAGAATATAAAACCCAAAATTTGAAAGTGCCCCCAATTTGTGCCTTAACATTCTTATTTCCCTCATGATCCCGTGCCTAAAATGTGTGTATTTCCATACATCTAGATTGCAAAAAACCCCAAAACACAGTGTGTCAACATGTGCTATCTACCATCACTGGGTATCAACGGACGCGTTTTGGGGGTGCAACCACTTCCTCATAACTAAAGTAGCTCAGAGGAAGGGGTTACACCCCCAAAACACGTCCGTTAGTAGCCCGTTATGGGAGATAGCACATGTTGACACACTGTGTATTTTGTGGGTTTAGAAAAAAAGATGTTTGTAACTACACACATTTTCGGCATGGGATCATAAGGGAAATTTAAGTGTTATGCCTCTACGTGTACGTGGCTTCAAATTTTGGCTTTTAGAGGGTTGAGATCACCCCATATGAGGAAGGCAACATCCACACAGTTTTTGGATACTTATGTCCCATTTGGCCTTCACTTTACCAAAATCGAACTTTGTACGTTCCTGAGTTTGGGATGTGTATCTAATGTTTTAGAGCATGCCTGTTTAGCCCCAAAAAAGGAGAAATAGTGCAAAACGTACATGTTATTTACCAAGATGTTGGTTTGTTTTAAAACCTTAAAATGCACATGTGAATATGCTTTGAGTAAAATGTTTTTTACTAAACAATGTGTGGCTTATTATTTCAATGCTCAATACCAGTGTATTTGTTAAGCTGTTGTAGTTACAGTGACAATGTGCTCTTAAATGTGGCCAACTCCTGCAATTTTTAGTCCTCAAAAAAATTATAAGAGTTGAAAAGGCATAATGTTTTTGAACTTCATGCATTAGATCCATTAGGAACAAAAACATTGTGTGTATGTAGCAGACCCACAGCACACCATAATAGTTAGCTGAACAAGATATTGTCACCTCATGTAGCAAATAAGGTACATTTGCACTATTGGAGCAAGTGGCCAAAATAAAGCCCATTTGTGAACATATTAGACAGATAAGAAACACAGACAACAGTACTTCAAATGAATTAAGAGTTTATGATCTCAAAATTATATTAGGCATAATCAGCTACAATTTGCTGTCAAGCCACTGCCCCTCTACCCACAAAATAATCAAGGTATATCTGCCGTAAATCTCTGGCAATTTGTGAGGGCAGTTCAGCATGGGCATTTTTACTAGGCATCAGCACACCCACAGACGGCCGAGCTGCAGCCTCTTCAGCTGGGCCTGCCACTGCAGGGTCCACGTCACTTGGCAGTGAGGCAAGGTAGCTGGTAGCATTCCTCCTTAAACGATTATGTAAAATACAACAGCACAGGACCACATGGTTGATCTTGTAGAGTGCCAGGTTGATTGGAGTCAAAAACAGCCTGAAACAACTCGATAGGATGCCAAAGGTGTTTTCGACCACCCTTCTGGCACGAGAGAGCCTGTAATTGAATGTTCTCTGCTCTGGGGTGAGGTTCCTCATAGGAAACGGCTTCATCAGATGTTCCCCCAGAGCAAAGGCCTCATCTGCAACAAAAACAAAATTGAGGCCCTCGACATTCTCCTCAGCAGGTGGCAAGTTTAAGGTGCCATTCCGGAGCCGCTTGTAATACTCTGTCTGCATAATCACTCCTCCATCAGATTTGCGGCCGTTCTTCCCAACATCCAGATACAAAAACTCATAGTTGGCAGACACTACAGCTGCATGACTATGCTGCAAAATCCCTTATAATTAAAATAATATGAGCCAGAGTTGGGTGGTGGGACAATCCAGACATGCTTGCCATCAATAGCACCAGCACAGTTGGGAACTGGGCTGCAACGTCCTGCCATTGCTCTGGGTTGGAAGAAAACTGTGGATTAAAAAAGAAAAAGAAATTACTACTTATCCACAAAACATTGCAAGCAGATTTGAGACAAACTTGCTTATCCAACATAAGGATAAAACTTACATGAGTATTTAAAGACAAAAGTGTAAGGTCAGCTTATCTAAATCATCTCCCCCATTGGTGGCCCATTAGCAAAATTTTATGGTGAGGGGGAGGTAATGGGTAGATGTTTTGGACAGGTAACCCTCTCCACTTCAATGAAAGCTGTTTGCATAAATAATCTGTAATACTTTGGCCAGCCCCTCCTTACTTACACTATTGGCAGCCCAGTGGACAGGTAAGAAGTGTCATAATCTAAAAATCTGGATACACACTGTCCAAATTGCAGCACATTTTGACATTCTGAAAATACCTATCAATATAATAGGAGACAGAAACTTTCTATGTTACAATTTGTAGGTAATCAGGCAGGCCCTTGCACTACACAGTTTGGTGAATTTAAACACAAAAGAGGGATAGTGTGTATGGATTTTGCACAGTCAGCAGACAGAGTATTTGTATCTGTTGACTTAGCATTTTTGAGAGGAGGGAGGGAGGGTTCCAAATGAGTTTGGGCCACAACAAATGGTCTCTTGCACTCTGCCTGAATTTAAGGACAACAATAACATTTGTACACATTTTAGGGGTTGTTTAGGGTAAGCCCCAAAATGTAGCTGATAAAAAACATTGTTAAGTTACTAGGCTAGGTGTGTATGGGCCCAGGATAGCATGCTGGGGAGGTTAGTTAATACATAGAATGTGATCTTACAGGTAAAAACTTACCCTAATATAGTCCTTTTGCAGGACTTGAATAATGGCTGAGCAGGTCTCTGGAATAAAGAGTAACAGAGCCTGGGGGGAGATCCTAGTGGTAAACTTGAGGTCCTGGAGACTTCTCCCCGTCGCCAAGTACCGCAAGGTGGCTATGAGCCTTTGCTCTGGAGTGATGGCAAGCCTCATGCTTTGGTGAAAGCAGGGGTCCGTCATCCGGGGATAATTCCGAAAAGCATCTGGATTAGTCTCCTGGAGCTCCCACAACAATGGCATATGACATAATTGGTCATGATGAAGCAACCAATTTTTGGTCCAAGGACTCCTGTTCCTGGACTGGACTTGGGTTAACGCAATAACTCCAAGCCCAATAATAGCACATTCTCTCCTCCGATTCCACAACATGGCTGGTTGACGAACGGCCGTTCAGAAACGAACTGAACAGCGCAAATCTACACTCGCCAAACTTCTACTAACACGAAATTAGCAGAAGGAGCCCAAAGGGTGGCGCTTGAGAAATTAACTTCCTCTTTGTAGTCTTGTAGTATGTCACTACGTTCGTGTTTGTTGCCCGACAATTGTGCGCCGTTAGTATGCAAGACAAGTTCCTGGGACACACCCTTTGGACAAAAATCAGACGCTCGGTTGGCCAACAATCGGATCTTGTGTACGAGGATTTAGTCCGTAGGATTCAATATTGAGTTGGCCCCACCCTTTGCAGCTATAACAGCTTCATCTCTTCTGGGAAGGCCGTCCACAAGGTTTAGGAGTGTGTCTATGGGAACGTTTGACCATTCTACAGTCACATGGGCTGCTCAGATGTGATGGCCAGGAAATGCTCAGCATAGAAACTCACTGAATACTGAGCATGTGCTGCACACTGCAAAATCCCTAGCTGATTTGGGGACATGGACAGAAGGGGGGAGACAGAGAGCAGCAGGATTAACCAGGCTTTTTTGCAGAATACGGAAAAGGAATTTCAGTGCCTGACTGAGTATGAACAGCATGGAGTACACCATTTATTGATACTTTTTTATGAAGTGGGTTTAGTGACACTTTAGGAACATGCAGAAAGCTATTTAGAACTGGATGTGTAAATGCAGATTTATAGAGTTTCTGATACATGTGTGAAATACATGGAAATGGTCCGGCAGTAACCCGAGCGGCCTGCATGGTATAGGAATAGTGCCGGAGCTATCAATACCTCCTGTGTAAGAGAAGCTTGCAGTGCAGAGTCAGCAGAGGGAAGACATTCATGTGCGGAAGTATTTGGAGCTGTGCCCTGTGCAGCGATTCCAGTCTGCTCTCATTAGAGACGCCACATCTGTGGAAAATCACCTTAAATAATTACACTTCATATCACACTTCAGCCAAAAAGTGACCGAGCCTTTATGAGAGATGAGGAAACCGCATCAATCTTTTAATTTTTGTGGGTTTTTCTCTCCTTGCCAGAGATGTCTGTGTTTAATGACGTCAGACAGATCTCCAGTAAGAAGCTTCGCCCCGTGGTCTCCTTACCTGGACACTCGAAAAGTGTGTCCTCTGCAAATACTTCGTCCCCCGTCACTGGCAATCGTATCCTCACCACCTGCGCTGATGATCGCCTACGGTAACAAATGTTTATTTTTGTAAAATTAAAGCTGGAGTGTAATATATGTCTATAATAAAGTGATTTTTTTTTTTTTTTTTTGGGGGGGGGTTATTTTATTTTTATTTTTTTAACCACCTTCCGCCCTTAGGCTGTTGCATGATGTCCTGGGCTTCAAGTGATATCTGGATGATGGGTGCAGCTGCAGGCTTTCCCCGACTTGTTCATTCCCCGACTTGTTCATTCCCTGACTTGTTCATTCCCTGACTTAGCTGGGGTAGGCGGAACACTTTGGTGGGGGTGGGTCAGCCACGCCTCTTGACCTTTGACCACCCCCACCAAAGTGTTCTGGGGACACACCTGCTGACCTTTGACCTTTGGAGGATGTCCCTATTCCAATCCCTGAGTCTTGACCTTGTTCTTCAAGGGGAAACCCTAACCCAACTGACCTTTGACCTATGAACTTTTTTTTTTATCTTTTTTTTTTCTGCAGGACATTCTTCAATGTAAAAAAGAATCATAGTGGCTGTTTAGCCGCTTGATTGTTTGTTTTTACAGGCGGCGGTAGGGGACGTGCTCCCTCTGCCCTCCGCTCCTTCTGCCGAGCCGGAGAATGAATCTGCCAGTCGGGGGCCGTTTACCATAGAGCTGAGCGAGGATCAGGTGGTCCCCGGCCATCTCTGACCTTCAGAGGCTGGGAGCGACGTAATGCGGCGCCGGCAGGTGTAAACTCTGCCATTTTTTTTTTTTTAACTGAAAAAAGCCTGAGAGCGCTTTTTTTTTTTTCTTTTATATCTCAGCCTAGAGGGACTTATAGACCCCCAAACTCTCCATAAAGAGGACCTGTCATCCATATTTCTATTACAAGGATGTTTACATTCCTAATAATAGGAATAAAAATGATTTAAAAAAAAAATTTAAGGGGAAAGTGTAAAAATAAAAAAAAAACAAAAATAAATAAAAAAGATTTAGGCTCCATGCACACTGAAGCTCATAAACGGACGTTTTTGGGAGTTGGGCGTCCATAAACTCCCCTCTTTGTTATCCTATGTGTCCATAGCACACATGTAAGTTTTTGGATGTTTATCAGCAGTGGAGTTTATGGGCTGTTTTCTGAACGCCATAAAATCGCGCTTAGGAGTCGTTTTTCTGACCACAAAAAAACGGCAAACGCTCATAAACCCTGATAAATGCTCAAAAACGTGGCTCACCAGCGTTCTTTTTAACGTTTTTGATCCATTGAAAAAAAACGCTAACACCGAAAAACGCTAAACAAACGGTAATCATTACTGTTGCAAAAACGTTGAAAGACTCACTGCAAAGCTACTGGCGTTTTTTATAGCGCTATTTCAAACGTCCAGTGTGCACGGAGCCTTAAATCGCTCTCACGCAGAAGCGAACGCATACGTAGATCGCGCCCATATATGTAAACGGCGTTCAAACCACACATGTGAGGTATCGCCGCGAGCGTTAGAGCGAGAGCAACAATTCTAGCACAGGACCTCCTCAGTAACTCTAAACTGGTAACCTGTAATAAAAATGTTTACAGCGTCGCCTATGGAGGTTTTTAAGTACCGAAGTTTGGCGCCATTCCACGAGCATGCGCAATTTTAAAGTGTGACACGTTGGGTATCTATTTACTCGACGTTACATCATCTTTCACATTATACAAAAAAACTGGGCTAACTTTTTAATGTTTTTTTTTTATTTTTTATTTTTTTATTTCTTTTTTTATTCAGTGAAAATGTTTCTTTTCCCCCCAAAAAAATCGCGTTTTTAAAAAATTGCTGTACAAATAACGCGTGACATAAAAAATTGCAATGACCGCCGTTTTATTCCCTAGGGTCTCTGCTAAAAAAAAAAAAAAACATATAATAATGTTTGGGGGTTCTGAGTCATTTTCTAGCAAAAAAAATAAAATAATAATAAACCTGTTATACAGTATATATAAAGAGCTGCGTAAATTGACAGTGCTATATAAGTACCAGTAGTAAATGTAAAAAAACAATGTCCACACTGGTCGGGGTAAAACAGCACTATGTACAGAGCCGGCTAAATAAAGAGCGTGATGTAAGGTTGTGAATTGAGACCATAGGAAGGAATTTTGTAGGAGAGATGGGAGAGTTGGATTAGAAAGTGTGAAAAGATCCTGTGAACAGATGGACTTCAGGAAGGGATGAGGAGCTGAAACACCGCTGGACAGTCTAATGGAATAGAGAAGGACGTCTCATTGGCCAGATTCTTATGCCTGGGAATGAATGGTGGTTACCTCCATTGTATGCTCAGGACTGACCGTCCCTCTGGAAGGATCACATGTGTTGTCACAGGACTTTAACCCCTTCAGCCCCGGAAGATTTGGCTGCTCAATGACCAGGCCATTTTTTGCGATACGGCACTGCGTCGCTTTAACGGACAGTTGCGCGGTCGTGCGGCGCTGTACCCAAACATAATTGACATCCTTTTTTTCCCACAAATAGAGCTTTCTTTTGGTGGTATTTGATCATCCCTGCGGTTTTTATTTTTTGCGCCATAAACAAAAAAAAGAGCGACAATTTTGAAAAAAAAAAAAACCACAATACTTTGTACTTTTTGCTATAATAAATTTCCCCGATTTTTTTTTTATTATTTTTTTTAAAAATTTTATTAAAAAAAATGTAATTTTTTTCCTCGGTTTAGGCCGATATATATTCTTACATATTACATATTTTTGGTAATAAAAATCGCAATAAGCGTATATTGATTGGTTTGCGCAAAAGTTATAGCGTCTACAAAATAGGGGATAGACTTTCATCGGGACTGCGACATTACGGCGGACACATCGGACACTTTTGACACATTTTTGGTGACGATTGACAAATTATACAGCGATCGGTGCTATAAAAATGCACTGATTACTGTGTAAATGTCACTGACAGGGAAGGGGTTAACACTAGGGGGCGATCAAGCGGGTTAACTGTGTTTCCTGGTGTGTGTTCTAACTGGGGTGGGGGGGGGGTGGGACTGACTATAGGAGATGACAGATCGTGATTCCTAGCTATTAAGAACTCACAATCTTCCTCTCCTCACAGAACAGAGATTTGTGTGTTTACACACACAGACGTCCCTGTTCTGCCTCTCGTTCCCGTGGTCATCGCAACCGTCAGTCACGAGCATCGACACCCCCGCAGTGCAGCGGGCCCGCGCCTGCTATCCCGTTTACAGGAGCCAACGTGCAGCTATGACAGTTCTCGGTATCGTGCTGACTTGCCGCCGTATAATGGCGGCTGGTCGGCAAGCGGTTAATTGGAAGATGACATTTTTCAGTTTTGATATTCACTGCAAAATCAATTTGCTGCAGTTATTGCAAATGTCAGGCAGCACAACCCAATGCATGACTGCTGATGAGGGTGTTTTTTGCTTTAACTTTTTAATTTTTTCATTATTATTTTGCATTGACATTGATTTTCTTTTGCAGAGTGTTCGATAGCAGCAGCCCGAGCTCCACCATTCCACTTCTCACTTCAATCAGGTAATATCTTCCAGCATAAACAGGATCCACTTGTCAGCTGAAATATTTACGGCCTTGTAAATATACATTTTATAGGAGATGCAGTGTTTCAAAAGTCTTGGTGTAGACCAGGGCTGTCAAACTGGCGGCCCTCCAGCTATTGCACATTTTATACATAGCAGCCAATGACAGTCTACACAAGGGGGTCTCAAACTGGCGGCCCTCCAGCTATTGCACATTTTATACATAGCAGCCAATGACAGTCTACACCAGGGGGTCTCAAACTGGCGGCCCTCCAGCTATTGCACATTTTATACATAGCAGCCAATGACAGTCTACACCAGGGAGTCTCAAACTGGTGGCCCTCCAGCTGTTGCACATTTTATACATAGCAGCCAATGACAGTCTACACCAGGGAGTCTCAAACTGGCAGCCCTCCAGCTGTTGCAAAACTACCCATCATGCCTCTGCCTGTGGGAGTCATGCTGTAACTGTCAACCTTGCAATGCCTCATGGGACTTGTAGTTTTGCAGCAGCTGGAGGGCCGCCAGTTTGAGACCCCTTGGTGTAGACTGTCATTGGCTGCTATGTATAAAATGTGCAAGAGCTGTAGGCTGCTTAAAGTGGTTGTAAACCCCTTTTTAGAACTTGTACCTGTAGGTAAGCCAATAATAAGACTTACCTATAGGTAGTTAAAATATCTCCTAAACCTGCGCCGTTTAGGAGACATTTACCTTGTAGTGCGCCGATGTCATCATCGGCGCATGAGCTGTGAAGAAACGGGCAGTGACTGGCGGCTCCGGCATGCATGGGAATGACGTCAGGAGGTTTTCAGCCAGTCACACAGCCGGAGTCCGCAGCCCCGGAAGGAAGAGGGGCGAAGATAGATGCGGCCTCCAGCGGGGACGGCGCGGGCTTCGTTTGCAGGTAATTGCCACATAATGGGCTAGCATGCCATGCATACTAGCCCATTATGCTTTTACTTTGCAGGGAACAAAAGAGGAAGTAAAACCCATTTCACTTCCTCTTTAAAGCGGAGTTCCACCCCAAAAGTGCAAGTTCCGCTTTAAGCACCCCTTACCCCCTGACTTTTTTTTTGTGGGGGTGTGGGGCAGGTACCTAGTTTTGACAGGTACCTGCTCCCACTTCCGCTCGGGCCACCTAGGCGACGCCTCCTCTCCCCCTCCCTCCCAGCAATCTTCTGGGACATGTCACAGGTCCCAGAAGATTGCCCGACCAATGGGGAAGAGCTGCGGGGTTCGGGCGGCTGCATCGCTGGACCGTGGGACAGGTGAGTGTGCGTTTTCTTAAAAGTCAGCAGCTACACTTTTTTTTTGTAGCTGCTGACTTTTAATGAACACAAAAATGTCTGGAACTCGGCTTTTAGCGGCTTCAATACCACTTCCTGCCCAGGCCAACTTTCAGCATTCAGCGCTGTCACACTTTGAATGAGAATTGGCGGTCATGTAAGATTGTACCCAAATGACATTTTTATCGTTCTGTTAAAACAAATAGAGCTTTCTTTTGGTGGTTTTTAATCACCACTGGGGTTTTTATTTTTTGCTAAATAAACCAAAATAAAGTAAATTTTGGAAAAAAAGCCAACACGCATTTTTCCTCGTTTCTGTTAAAATGTTGCAAATGATCTTTCTTCATAAATTTAGGCCACACTGTATTCTGCTACATTTCTTTGGTGAAAATAAGCAAAATCAATGTATATTCTTTAGTCTGTAGGAAAGTTACAAACTATGGGATATATATCTGAAAATTGATCAATCCTGATGTACTGACAGCCGATTTCAATTCTTGAGGCCCTAAAATGCCAGAACAGTACAAATACTCCCCAAATGACCCCATTATGGAAAGCAGACAGTCCAAGGTATTTAGTAAGAGGCATGGCGAGTTTCTTGAAGTTTTTAATTTTTGTCATAATTTTTGGGAAAATGAAGAAATAAAAAAATAAAATCTCCCTCCTTTTTTATTTTCTTACA
This sequence comes from Lithobates septentrionalis, assembly GCA_037952835.1. Classification (NCBI taxonomy): domain Eukaryota; kingdom Metazoa; phylum Chordata; class Amphibia; order Anura; family Ranidae; genus Lithobates; species Lithobates septentrionalis. The sequence goes on from JBBDGP010004455.1 coordinate 28,109, forward strand.
TACTGTTACCAGTGCAGTACAACATCATCATATAACTGGTGTGGCGGTGATCACGGACACTGACTGGTGACAGTATGAAATTATTATTTTTTTTATATATTGTTTTTTTTTTAACACACTGTGACCAGAGCAATATATTGTTACCATAGTAACACTGTACTACTCTGGGGAAGTGATTAGGATTTTTTTTAAACACATTGTTTGCCTATAACAATGTAATACACTGCTGTAAGCAAGCATTTTACTGAATGGACACAGCCAGTGACTGATTGCGCCGCCGATCGGCGCTCCCTGAGAGGGCGTCGTATGATCGGAGATAAAGAGCCAACCACTGTGGCTCTTTACCACATGATCAGCTGTGTCCAATCACATCTTATGTATAGGAGAAAGAAATGGCTGCACACTGTGGTAGGATGAAAGCTTGTAGGGATTCTTTATTGTCACTGTACCAGATCGATTACAGCAGGGGTCGCTAAACGTTCTAAACAAAGGGCCAGTTTACTGTCCTCCAGACTTTACAGGGGCCGGACTGTGGCCATTGGGAGTAGAAATTATCCAGGTGTGAGTGGGATTAAACAATGCATCTTTGGTATTGGGGGGGGGGATAGTGTCCTAATGCTGCGGTCAGTAGGATAAATAGTGCCCCATCATTGGTGTCAGTTTGAATAGTGCCCCATCATTGGTGTCAGTGGGAGGAATAGTGCCCCATCATTGGTGTCAGGGGGAGGAATAGTGCCCCATCATTGGTGTCAGTGGGAGGAATAGTGCCCCATCATTGGTGTCAGTGGGAGGAATAGTCCCCCATCATTGGTATCAGTGGGAGGAATAGTGCCCCATCATTGGTGTCAGTGGGAGGAATAGTGCCCCATCATTGGTGTCAGGGGGAGGAATAGTGCCCCATCATTGGTGTCAGGGGGAGGAATAGTGCCCCATCATTGGTGTCAGTGGGAGGAATATTGCCCCATTGTTGGTGTCAGTGGGAGAATTAGTACTCCATTGTTGGTGTTAGTGGGAGGAATATTGCCCCATTGTTGCTGTCAGTAGGAATAATAGTGCCCCATTGTTAGTGTCAGTATGAGGAATAGTGCCCCATCGTTGGCGTGAATGGGAGAAATAGTGCCCCATCATTGGCGTCAATGGGAGAAATAGTGCCCCATCATTGGCATCGATGGGAGAAATGGTGCCCCATCGTTGATGTCAGTGGAATTAATAGTGTCTTGTATTAGTAGAAGGGAAAAGTGCCCCAAGGGCCGGATAGAGGTAAGTAAAGGGCCGCTGTTTGGAGACCCCTGGATTACAGGAACAGGATTAACGCATTTCACACTAACATACTGTGCTTGTTCACAACCAATCACAGCTGATCACGATTTAAACACACCTGCCGGTTATTGCCATTCCTTTCCTCAAGTGCTGTCACAGCGTGATGAGAGAGCCGGTCACTGGTTATTGTGAAAGGGGACATCTGCACTGATAATCAGGGCAGTGATCATCAGCAACATGGGTGGTTAGAGGATGGTTAGAGGGTGGTTAGAGGGTGCTGTGAATGAAAACCTGTTGAGAAATGCTGGGCTAGATATTGGCCACCTCCTATATTATTGTTACCGGTCTATTACTGGCATTTGTCTACTTTCTGACCCTTTAGGACAGAGTGAGATCTTCTCTCTCCATTGCAGGCATAACCACTACTGGTTTGGTTAACGCCGTTCCCAGGCGTTGTGGGACCCGAAGCAGGAGGACTGTTTCATGGTGGCCAGTATGAGTCGGCCTCGGCAGATTGAGGTTTATCATGAAGACGGGAACCTCGTAGATAGTTTCTGCCATGAAAACCTGATCTCTATGTGCTCCATCAATGTCACGCATCCCACCAAGAGCGTCTTAGTGGGTGGGAACAGCCACGGGGAGGCTACATGTGTTCCGGAACCAACGCGCCTGATAGAGGAGGCTCTGTGAGGTCAGACTGAGATCCAGAGATGGAAGCTGGAGGTTCATGATAAACTTGCTGCAGTTATTGAATGATTCCAGTCGTGGAATGAATCCAGGAGCCGGTTCACACCGCTGAGACTTCTCATGTGACTTGCAACACAGAAAGTTGCATGGCAAGTCCTAAGCACCTTCATTTCAAAGGGTGCCATCTTGATTGCTGCAATTAAAAAAAAAAAAAAGTTCCTGCACTACTTTTCTGCATCTTTGCCATGGACTGCAATGTTAAAAATCACTAAAGGAAGTGGTTTTTGTCTTCTCTTGTGACTTTGACTGTGACTTCAAAGGGTTTTGTAATGTTCAGTGACGTGTCGCACTCTGTATTATGATTTGCCAAAGTCACAAAACCTCAAAGTTGCAATGCAAAGTCTGGAAATGGAAATCGCACGACTTTGGCGTCGCAGCAGTGTGAACCAAGCTTGAGTATCGGGTTATTTGCAAGGGCACCACATCCCCATTTTCCGAAGGACTACACGAAATCCTATTGAAAATGGACTTTATAGGTGCCCAAAGACCATCATAAAGTATCTAATAAACTATCGTAGATAATGATCTCATAAACTATCATAAAATAATTTTTTCAAAATATTATTGATAGCATTATTAAAAACTGTTTACATATTACATAACGTTAAAAAAAAAATGCCCCAATAAGGGATGTGTGACTCCCTCCTAGTTAGAGATTCCTGGACGTCTCTCCTTACAAACACTTGCAGCATACATATATCGTGCTTTGCCGGTGTTCTGCCAAAATCTCCAACCATGTCACTTCTGGTAACTCTCCAGCTGCAATAATTGGAGATTTAGATGAGTTTTCACAGAACACCGGCAGCATATACACTACGGTACGCTATATAATGAATGCAAATTAGTCCGCCCGCTAATAACCAACAAGATGGCCGCCTCCAAGGCGGCGACAACATTTTTCCTCCTTACTCGGTGTTGTGTCAAAACAGCGAACTCCTCGTGTACCGTACTGTACACGCTGCCGATGTTCTGTGAAAACAGCCAACTCCTCCAAATCTCCCATTATTGCTGCTGCAGAATCACCGGAAGTAACGTGGTTGGAGATTTTGGTGAACACCGGTAATCTATCAATAATTTTTGTCTTGTTGACAAGTCACAAGGCTTCACCAGGGAATCCTTGTTTCCTCAACACTTTTCACGGGGTAATAAAACCGCATTGAATGTGCAACAATCTCCCGGGACGTACGACCCGCTCCTGCCACATTTCCGGTTCTCCGACTTTGGCGTCACTTGAGTCCGCCCCACGCGTATCGTCACAAGACTTCATCAGGGCGTCTTGTTTCCTTGACACTTTTTGTGGAGGTAGAACCCACTTTCTCAGAAGAATGGAGGAGAACAATAAATGTGCAAACCCCAAAAGAGTTGATCATAGAAATTGCAAAGTTTGGATTATTATGATAATTCAAGATGATAAAAGTTGGCCAAAAGTTTTGAGAATAACACAAATATTAGAGCCCTTTCACACTGAAAGCGTGGGGGCATCGGCGGTAAAGCGCCGCTAAAACTAGCGGCGCTTTACCGTCGTTTTAGAGGCGCTTTTCGGCCATTAGCGGGGCGCATTTAACCCCCGCTAGCGGCCGAATAAAGGGTTAAATGTGCCCGCAAAGCGCCGTTGCCGAGGCCGATTTCAATGGGCAGGGGCTTTTTAGGAGCAGTGTATACTAAAGGGCCTCAAAGAAGCTGCTTGCAGGACTTTTTTTGACGTCCTGCCAGCGCAGCGCTCCAGTGTGGAAGCCCTCGGGCTTTCACACTGGGTTTGCAGATGAGGCATTTTTCAGGCGCTTTACAGGCTCTATTTTTAGCGCTAAATCGCCTGAAAAATGGTGTGAAAGGGGTCTTAATTTTCACAAAGTCTGCTGCTTCAGTGTTATTCGATCTTTTTGTCAGATGTTATTATGGGATACTGAAGTATAATTACAAGCATTTCATAAGATTCAAAGGCTTTTGCTGACAATGGCATGAAGTTTATTCAAAGAGTCAATATTTGCAGTGTTGATCCTTCTTTTTCAAGACCTCTGCAATTCCCCCTGGCATGCTGTCACTCAACTTCTGCACCACATCCACAACCACATCCACAAGCCACTTAGTTATCACTTTTGCCTTGTGGCAAGGTGTTCCATCATGCTGGAATAGGCATTGTTCCTCACCAAACTGTTCTTAGATGGTTGGGAGAAGTTGCTCTCGGAGTATGTTTTTGTACCATTCTTCATGGTTGTGTTCTTAGGCAAAATTGTGAGTGAGCCCACTCCCTTGGATGAGAAGCAACCCCACACATGAATGGTTTCAGGATACTTTACTGTTGGCATGATACAGGACTGATGGTAGCGCTCACCTTTTCTTCTCTGCACAAGGTTTTTTCCAAGTGCCCCAAACAATCGGAAAGGGAAGTCATCAGAGAAAATGACTTTCCCCCAGTCCTCAGCAGTCCAATTTCTGTACCTTTTGCAGAATATCAGTCTATCCCCGATGTTTATCCTAGAGAGAAGTGGTTTCTTTGCTGCCCTTTTTGACACCAGGCCATCTTCCAAAAGTCTTCTCACTGTGCGTGCCAATGTACTCACACCTGCCTGCTACTATTCCTGACCAAGCTCTGCACTGGTGGTGCCCCCGATCACACAGCTGAATCAACTGTAGGAGACTCTCCTGGAGCTTGCTGGACATTGTTGGGCGCCCTAAAGCCTTCTTCACAACATTAGAACCTCTCTCCTTGAAGTTATTGATGATCCGATAAATGGTTGATTTAGGTGCAATCTTAGTAGCAGCAATATCCTTGCCTGTGAATCCCTTTTTGTGTAAAGCAATGATAACTGCACGTGTTTCCTTGCAGGTTACCATGGTTAACAGAGGAAGAACAATGATTTCAAGCACCACCCTCCTTTAAAAGCTTCCAGTCTGTTATTCTAACTCAATCAGCATTACAGTGATTTCCAGCCTTGTCCTCGTCAACAATGACACCTGTGTTAACAAGAGAATCACTGACATGATGTCAGCTGGTCCTTTGGTGGCAGGACTGAAATGCAGTGTAAATGTTTATTTTGGGATTAAGTTTAATTTCATGGCAAAGAGGGACTTTGCAATTCATCTGATCACTCTTCATAACATTTTGGAGTATATGCAAATTGTCATCATAAAACCGAGAGAGCAGACTTTGTGAACATTAATATTTGTGTCATTCTCAAAACTTTTTTGGCCAGGACTGTAATATAGGCCTAAATGTGCTGCCCCCACTCTGGGGATTGTGTAGACTGCCCTTCAGTTTTGACAGGTACCTCGCTTGCCTACTTTAATATTCAGGGGTTACTGTGCCTTTAAGGGCTCAGCTGCTCTGCTGCATGTCTCATCAGGGATCTTGTTTCCTTGACACTTTTCGCAGGGTAATAAAACCGCATTGTGCAACAATCTTTTGGGACATATGACGCACTCCCGGCACACTTACGGTCCTCCGACTTCACCGTCACTTGGCTCCGCCCCACGCTTATCGCTATTTACAAGGCTTTATCGGGGGATCTTGTTTCCTCGACACTTTTCACAGGGTAATAAAATCGCATTGAATGTGCTACAATCCCTGGGGACATACAACTCACTCCTGCCACATTTCAGGTTCTCGGACTTCGCCGTTGTCTGGCTCCGCCCCACGCGTATCGTCACTAGTCACAAGATTTCATATGGGGATCTTGCTTCCTCAACACTTTTTGTGGGGTAGAACCAGCTTCCTCAGAAGAATAGGGGACAACAATAAATGTGCAACACACAAAAGAGTTGATCATAGTTCAAAGTTTGGATTTTTATTATATTTCAAGATGATAAAGATTTTAGCTGTAATATAGGTCTAAATGTATCTAGATAGAAGCTGCCATAGTGTACTTCATCAGGAGCTTTTTCATTGGGTTATAAAATCACATTGTGCTACAATCTCTCAGGCCATACGACTCACTCCCGCCACATTTCCGGTCCTCCGAATTCGGCTTCACATGGCTCCGCTCCACCCGTGTTGTCACGAAGAGACTTCATCAGGGAATCTTTTTTCAAGGTAATAAAACCGCATTGAATGTGCAACAATCTCTGGGGACATACGCCTCGCTCCCGCCACATTTCGGGTCCTCGGACTTCGCCGTTGTCTGGCTCTGCCCCACACGTATCGTCACAAGATTTCATCAGGGGATCTTGTTTCCTCTACACTTTTCGTGGGGTAAAACCTGCTTCTTCAGGAGAATAGGGGCGAACAATAAATCTGAAACACGCAAAAGAGTTGATCATAAAAGTGCAGTTTTGATTATCGTGATGATAATCAAAACTTTGCACCGTCATACAGTCCTTATTGGTTATTTTTTTAGTTTTTTTTTTGCATGTTATGTAATATTTAGTTGTAATAATGTTATCAGTATATCTTGGGCATCTAAAAAAGTAAATTTTTTATTAGTATTGTGTGTGTGATTCAAGTTGTGGACAAATTAACTGTTTTCAAGATAATTTTCTTTTATATATATATATATATATATATATTAGGGTTGTCCCGATACCACTTTTTTAGGACCGAGTACAAGTACCGATACTTTTTTTCAAGTACTCGCCGATACCGATTACCGATACTTTTTTTTTATGTCACGTGACAGTTTTTTTTTTGTTTTTTTTTACAATGCTTTCTTTTTTTTCGGGGGGGGGGGGGGGGGGTGAACGGTGTCTGTGTGTTTTTTTTTTTATTTACAATTTTTATTTTTTACAATAATAATTTTTTTTATTCATTTTTGCAATATGTTTTTTTTTTTTTTTTTTTAAATCAGCCCTGTTGGGGGGCTTTGGTGAGATATCAGGGGTCTTAACATACCCCTGATATCTCCCCCTTGAGACAGAGAAAGAGACAGAGGATAGAGATTCCCCAGTCCCTTTCTCTGCAGCCTCAGCTGCACTGAGAATGAATGGAGAAGACAGCGGCTCCTCTCCATTCATAAACTGACACATTGTAATCACAGGAGATTACAATGTTTCAGTTATGTGAATGGACAGAGTCAGCTGACTCTCTCCATTCACACAGGAAGGAGGAGGAGGACGGCGGACCGGAGGGGACAGCGGAGAGGCAGAGGAACGGAGGAACGGAACGGAGGGGGACAGATAAGGAGAGGGGGACAGAGGAACGGAACGGAGGGGGGCAGCGGAGAGGCAGAGGAACGGAGGAACGGAACGGAGGGGACAGCGGAGAGGCAGAGGAACGGAGGAACGGAACGGAGGGGACAGATAAGGAGAGGGGGACAGAGGAACGGAACGGAGGGAGACAGAGGAGAGGGGGACAGAGGAACAGAGGGGGCATGGAGAAGGATGCAGTGACAGTCAGCGGTGATCGCGTGGGGAAGTTACAAGCACCGATCACCGCTGTATGTCACTGAAAGCCGCGGGGGGAAGCTTGTAACTCCCCCACACGCCGATCACCGCTGACTGTCATAGTATCGGCGGAAGCATCGGGAGCATTTGCCCGAGTACAAGTACTTGGGCAAATGCTCTGTATCGGTGCCGATACCGATACTAGTATCGGTATCGGGACAACCCTAATATATATATATATATATATATATATATATATACACAGTATCTCACAAAAGTGAGTACACCCCTCACATTTTTGTAAATATTTATTTCTATCTTTTCATGTGACAACACTGAAGAAATGACACTTTGCTACAATGTAAAGTAGTGAGTGTACAGCTTGTATAACAGTATAAATTTGCTGTCCCCTCAAAAAAACTCAACACACAGCCATTAATGTCTAAACCCCTGGCAACAAAAGTGAGTACACCCCTAAGTGAAAATGATCAAATTGGGCCCAATTAGCCATTTTCCCTCCCCGGTGTCATGTGACTCGTTAGTGTTACAAGGTCTCAGGTGTGAATGGGGAGCAGGTGTGTTAAATTTGGTGTTTTCGCTTTCACTCTCTCATACTGGTCACTGGAATTTCAACATGGCACCTCATGGCAAAGAACTCTCTGAGGATCTAAAAAAAAGAATTGTTGCTCTACATAAAGACTAGGCTAAAAGAAGATTGCCAAGACCCTGAAACTGAGCTGCAGCATGGTGGCCAAGACCATACAACGGTTTAACAGGACAGGTTCCACTCAGAACAGGCTTGGCCATGGTCGACTAAAGAAGTTGAGTGCCCGTGCTCAGCGTCATATCCAGAGGTTGTCTTTGGGAAATAGACGTATGAGTGCTGCCAGCGTCATATCCAGAGGTTGTAGGCGTGGGGGGTGGGGGGTCAGCTTGTCAGTGCTCAGACCATACGCCGCACACTACATCAAATTGGTCTGCATGGCTGTCATCCCAGAAGGAAGCCTCTTCTAAAGATGATGGACAAGAAAGCCCGCAAACAGTTTGCCACAAGCAGACTAAGGACATGGATTACTGGAACCATGTCCTGTGGTCTGATGAGATCAAGATAAACTTACTTGGTTCAGATGGTGACAAGCGTGTGTGGCGGCAACCAGGTGAGGAGGACAAAGACAAGTGTGTCTCTACAGTCAAGCATGGTGGTGGGAGTGTCATGGTCTGGGGCTGCATGAGTGCTGCCGGCACTGGGGGGCTACAGTTCATTGAGGGAACCATGAATGCCAACATGTACTGTGACATACTGAAGCAGAGCATGATCCCCTCCCTTCAGAGACTGGGCCGCAGGGCAGTATTCCAACATGATAACCACCCCAAACACACCTCCAAGATGACCACTGCCTTGCTAAAGAAGCTGAGGGTAAAGGTGATGGACTGGCCAAGCATGTCTCCAGACCTAAACCCTATTGAGCATCTGTGGGACATCCTCAAACGGAAGGTGGAGGAGCACAAGGTCTCCAACATCCACCAGCTCCGTGATGTCGTCATGGAGGAGGGGAAGAGGACTCCAGTGACAACCTGTGAAGCTCTGGTGACCTCCATGTCCAAGAGGGTTAAGGCAGTGCTGGAAAATAATGGTGGCCACACAAAATATTGACACTTTGGACCCAATTTGGACATTTTCACTTAGGGGTGTACTGACTTTTGTTGCCAGCGGTTTAGACATTAATGGCTGTGTGTTGAGTTATTTTGAGGGGACAGCAAATTTACACTGTTATACAAGCTGTACACTCACTACTTTACATTGTAGACAAGTGTCATTTCTTCAGTGTTGTCACATGAAAAGATATAATAAAATATTTACAAAAATGTTAACTTTTACAGTGCTTATTGTTCCTCACCTGAATGTTAGAAGTAGCAGTGTGCATGTGTTGGGTCGGTATGCGCACTTCCATCGTCTCCTTTTCCTGCCTGGTGGTCAGTGCGATCCTTCAGTCCGCTCCGGTGGATCGCACGCGGCTTGGTACAGTTACTGTGGCTCAATGATGCCAATTTTCTCCTCTTGCAATCAGGGGGTGAGCTGTGCTCCCAAGACCCGCTCGGTCTGCCAGTGCATGTGATGTATTGATTTCAGTGTGTTGAAAGTAAGATGGATGCTAATGAGAGGTTAAAGCACTTAGCAGTACAAGATAAGTGTCTCCTATTCAGATTAAATAAAACCTGTTGCCTGTTGTGAGAAATGTGAGCTGCTAAAGCTAATTGCCTGACTGCAATGCTGCTGCAGCAGTAATGACGTTGACCCTCAACATGTATGAAAAGCAGGCGCGCAGGTCACTGACCCACAACATGTATGTAGAGCAGGAGATCGAGTCTCTGATCCATTACATGCACAGAGATGTTTAATTCCTATCGCCCAACGCCAGGGACATGCAGTTCCATGCACCGGGCAAGAAGTTATTTTTTTACATTTAGCCCTTCTGCGGGCAATCGGCAGGGTTTAGAGCTGTCGGTCCGCTCTCTTGTAAAAGCAATCCGAGCAGGTAACTAGCCACTGGATCACTTTTACAAGCAGCGGAAGGCAGGGGGGGATCCGGAGTCTAGTCTCGGGAGGGGCACTGCCAGAAAAAAAGGTGTTGCTTACAGAACTGGGGGTGAGGGTGGGGGGGTCAGGAGGGCACACGCCAGATAGGTCAGGAGGGCACAGTACGGGGTCAGGAGGGCACACACCGAGGAGGTCAGGACGGCACACACCAGGGAGGTCAGGAGGATACAGTATGGGGTCAGGAGGGCACACACTAGGGAGGTCAGGAGGGCACAGTAGGGCATACACCAGGGAGGTCAGGAGGGCATACACTGGGGGAGGGAATTGGAGGGCACACACTGGGGGGAGGGGGGTAGGAAGGGCACACATTGGGGGAGGGTCAGGAGGCACACACTGGAGGTCAGGAGGGCACACACCGGGGGAGTCAAGAGGGCACACACCAGGGAAATCAGGAGGGCACACACTGGGGGGGGGGGGGTCAGGAGTGGACACAGGGGGCAGTCACAATGCTTTAATGAGCCCAATTTCTCACCGTGCCACATGAAAAGGAGATGCAATCCCATTTGTCAGCTAACAGCTCCTCTATGCTAAGCTGCAGTAACTCAGCAGACTTAGCATAGAGGTGCCTGTAAACTAATCCACAATGTACTGCTAGTTGAGCTTACCTCCAGGAAGTTCACATTCCCTCTGCTCAGCTGCTCACACCTTCCTCTTCCAGGCGGGCGTGATCTCGGGGGCAGGCACATCCCCATCCCTCCCACCCAAGCAGCAGAAACCAGGAAGCTCCCTCCTACTCAAGCAGCAGCCTGCAGGAGAGGCTGGAAAACTGCTGGGGGGGTACAGGGGGCGGAGTGTACAGTCCCGATGTGTCTGGGCAGTAATTCCTAATGATGAGAATGGCTGTGTGTCGCCCAGACCGCAGCTCTGAATTCCCGGGGCGTGCTCAGCCTCAGAGTCAGTAATATTTTCTGGGGGGGGGAGCAATTGCCCTGTTGCCCCCACCTGGATCCGACCCTGGCAGAAGGGGACACCACCCACCTCAACAACCCCCCCCCCCCCACCACCTTCTGCGGGCTGTCCCATCCCACCAGGACACGCAATCGACTGCCAGTGCCAGTGACTGCAATAGTGTCCCCCAGCAATGGTGTCACTGACTGCAATAATAACCCCCAGCATTGATGCCAGTGACTGCAATAATAACCCCACCCCATTCATGCCAGTGACTGCAATAGTGTCCCCCAGAAATCGTGTCGGTGACTACAAAATAACCCCTGCCACTGGTGGACACCTTAATAACCCCTTCCATAGGTGTCAGTGACTGTAATAATAGCCCCAAGTATCCGTGTCAGTGACCACAAATATACAAAAAAAATACCCCTCAGCACTGTTGTCAGTGGATGCCATAACAACCCCCTGCATTGGTGCCAGTGACTGCATTAAAAATCCTCAGGATTGGTGATCAGTTCCCCACCTTCATCGCCTAACCCCCTCCTTGCATCGGTGGTCAGTGTCAGTGCTGTTAACCCCCACCACTGCATTGGTGGTCACCGGCAGCCCACTTGTGGCAGCCTACTTACCAGATCACACACTTCCATGCCGTTCTCTCCATCATGATGGCAAGATGAAACTACACTTCTACTGTCAGGCGGAGATCACTTGGCCTCATTTCAGTGCCAGGTGTGGGAACCCAGAAAATGTCCCAGCACTCGGCATCCAGCTGCCCCTCTGCAAATCGCCCAACACACCGCAGGCCCCTTGCCGGGCTTTAACCAATTCCCCCCCCTCATGATTGCAAATCCCAGTGTATATGCTAACCAGGAAACAGGTAAAGTAAATCTACTCTTACCAGAACAGGTGGACTCGAGTGTCAGCGACAACGAGTCATAAAGGCAGGGATGCCGAACATTGGCAAATCAACGAGACTCCAGGGGACCAAGGACCTCCGAATAAGACTCCAAGGAATGTTGTAAACAGCCGCCGTACCATGCTGAAAACACCAGGACTGGAACTTGGGTACAGGAGGTAAAACTGGACCACACAGGAACTCTCGTCTAAAAGTATATGCAAAGAAAAAACGCTTCCATATGGTGTAGGTCAAAAAAAGGGGGTTTATAATTTCTAAAAAAACAGCATACAATATATAAGAGTAAAAACTGTGTTCACATAGTAAAAAATAGGGGGCAATGTGAGAAGCAGAAAGCCCAGCCCGACGCGTTTCGTCCGAAAGGATTTCATGCCCCAGTTTTTACTATGTGATCACAGTTCTTACTCTTATATATTGTATGCTGTTTTTTAGAAATAAAAAACACCCTTTTTTTTTACCTACACCATATGGAGGCATTTTTTCTTTGCATATACTTTTGGACGAAAGTTCCTGTGTGGTCCATTTTTACCTCCTGTACCCAAATTCCAGTCCTGGTGTTTTCAGCATCTGAAGTCCGGTACGGCAGCTGTTTACAACATTCCTTGGAATTGTATTCGGAGGTCCTTGGTCCCCTGGAGTCTCGTTGACTTGCCATGTTCGGCATCCCATTACCTTTATGAGTCCACCTGTTCTGGTAAGAGTAGATTTACTTTACCTGTTTCCTGACTGAAGTTGTACCACCTTTGATGCCCTCGTTGTCGGAGTGTTCCAGTGTATTACATCCTTTACCAGCCACTATCTGTTGGTGGACTTTACATTGGTCCTTTTTAGGACCGTTACAAGCACTGAACTTTTCCACATTTTTATCATCATTGTATGACCACATAATTTTGGATTTATCACAAACACATGCATATGTGTTTACTTTCTAGCACTACATTTTATATCCATTCACTTTTTTAGCATTTTTGTCACATATTTGTGTAGCAGCTTTTTATTTACTTTAGAGTTAGCACAGTAATACTCACATTCACACTATATGCTAACCATACCAACAAATGAGACACACAGAGCCCAGAGTGGATCATGATACATCTTTTATTCTTATTTAAAAATATTGTCCCAGGTAAGGACCATTATGCATGTCGTTTCTCCACACCCCATGGCGGGTGGCACTGTGGGGAAAACATGATCCGGAAATTGGCACAAGGACATGTCCGTTATCAGCTGGATGAGACTTAGAAGATTCACAGTTGCGTTAAGTTTCCTCGGCAGATATATCACGCGGTCTACTGGCTCATGCGTGACCGCAACATATGTGCGCGGGACAGGAAACGAGCAGATCTGGGAAGAACACATGACTTTTTTTTTTTTTTCCTACGCCAAACAAACAAAAAAAAAAAAAACAGCAATGGGATGCGCCCTGGTAAGGCAGCTTTATTTTTCTAATGCTTGATACAGTCACAAAGCAACTCAGCACCAGAATGAATCGATCGTTTTAGAGCAAAGTCTAGAAGAAAAAAAAACTGCATAGAAGGATTTTTTATTTGTTTACACACCATGAACATGAATTGAAGCTCCTAACTGCAGAGCGATCCGTATACTAGGACTGATATTCGGTAACAAGACAATTATTGGATGGCACCAGTGTTGGCATAAAAGTGATTGTTGTCTGGTATTTGGGGGTCGGAGCGTAGAATCCAGCTACGCCCCTGACAATGACACAGGACAGATAAGCACTGGTGACAATATGGAATGTAGAGCGGCCACAGACCGTATAAAATGGCTCCTTTCATAAGCGTGGCTTTATATCCCAAGTCTTTTTTTTTTTTTAAAGGCGTCTTTCACAATATCAGTGTGTTGGTTATTAGCGTCATGCATTTACTAAGCAGGCAGCTCAAAAGACGTATTGATTAATCAATCCACCCCCTCTCTTCTCTGATCAGAATGGGAGGCGATGACTATCCTTTGCATGTACTGCTGACGCGTTTTGCATAGTCCAGCTTGCCACTGTAGAGTGGTTAGCAGGTTATCCTTACACCGGTTGTGTAAGAGGAAATGATCAGAAATACTCAGGAAAAGTCATCGGCTGCCAGAAACAATGGCTTGTGATGTCTCTGTGTGGGGCTTTTATCTGTGCACATCTGGACCTGACCCCCCCCCCCCCAGAGTCAAGTATATTCATCACAAACACGCAGTATGTCATCTATGGATCTCAGCCCAAAGGCATCAGTAGGGAGCGAGTTTGTGTCTTTATTTCAGGATTACAGATATGGATCATGTTTTATTATATATGGATTGTACCAAAAGTAATGCAAAAGTGGACATAACTTTATTAATTTACATGGTTGTTCAAATGTCATATGTTGGCTTGAATGGAGGAGAAGATTTGGATGCCGCACACCGGATGTAGTCAAAAAAACTTCACTTTATTGAAAAAATGGGATCATCAAAATAACAAGACTGTCATGCAGAAAGTACAGATAAGCTGACGCGTTTCGCACTCAGGACTGAGTGCTTACTCATAGCTAACAAATATTAAAAAGACAAACTTTTATATAGCTCAATGGGGTATCACATGATTGCCCAATTAGATGGTCATTAAGTCTCAGCTGGAAGCCGATTTAATGAGGTCTCGGCATCTGCTGGCTATTTAGTGTGTTGACTGATTGAAATATGTTTTCAAAACCGTGGCATGTAAATAGATGACAAAGAATGTGAAAAAAGATGTGTATATGTACATGTGTAGGCAAAAAATGTATATATATGTGTGTGAATATATATGGTGAATCCTATCAATAAACGTGTATATAATAATGAATGTGCTTCTGTAACGTGTATGTATAAAAGGTGATAAGTATCAAAAAAAGGATTACTATTAGGTGAAAGGAAAAAATATTTCACATATTTCAATCAGTCAACACACTAAATAGCCAGCAGATGCCGAGACCTCATTAAATCGGCTTCCAGCTGAGACTTAATGACCATCTAATTGGGCAATCATGTGATACCCCATTGAGCTATATAAAAGTTTGTCTTTTTAATATTTGTTAGCTATGAGTAAGCACTCAGTCCTGAGTGCGAAACGCGTCAGCTTATCTGTACTTTCTGTATGACAGTCTTGTTATTTTGATGATCCCATTTTTTCAATAAAGTGAAGTTTTTTTGACTACATCCGGTGTGCGGCATCCAAATCTTCTCCTCCATTCAAGCCTGCTTTGCCTAGCATTCAGCCAGCACCTGGAGCTCTTCTGCTCTGAAACTTCCACTTACACCTGGGTCAGTGTCAGCCTGAGCGGTGGAAACACTTTCTTTGCTTGTCTGCATCTAAGGATACATGCAAATGTCACATGTTGGTAGAGTAACTCTTCCTCTATAGTGACTCTTCCTCTATAGTAACTCTTCCTTCTATAGTAACTCTTCCTTCTATAGTAACTCTTCCTCTATAGTGCCTCTTCCTCTATAGTGACTCTTCTTCTATAGTAACTCTTCCTTCTATAGTAACTCTTCTTCTATAGTGACTCTTCCTTCTATAGTAACTCTTCCTCTATAGTGACTCTTCCTTCTATAGTAACTCTTCCTTCTATAGTAACTCTTCCTCTATAGTGACTCTTCTTCTATAGTAACTCTTCCTTCTATAATAACTCTTCCTCTATAGTGACTCTTCCTTCTATAGTAACTCTTCCTTCTATAGTAACTCTTCTTCTATAGTGACTCTTCCTCTATAGTGACTCTTCCTCTATAGTGACTCTTCCTTCTGTAGTGACTATTCATCTATAGTAACTCTTCCTCTATAGTGACTCTTCTTCTATTTAGTAACTCTTCTCGTTTTTCATTTCAGGAAAATAATGGATTCCAAACACAAGCAATGTGCTGTCATTGACATAGGACAGTAATAGCATACCTTGGCACCCCAGATGTTTTGGAACTACATTTCCCATGATGCTCACCTACGCTGCAGAGTGCATGAGCATCATGGGAAACGTAGTTCCAAGACATCTGGGGTGCCGAGGTTCACCATCACTGCTATAGAGGAAGAGTTACTCTACCAACATGTGAAATGTGAAATGTGAACGACCTGTGTAAGTTAATAAAAAGGTGATGCCCACTTTTGCATTTTATTTATATTTATATATATATATATATATATATATATATATATATATATATATATATATATATATTGTACCGGACGTAATGCAAAATTGGGCATAACTTTTTTTATTAACTTACACAGGTCGTTCACATTTCACATGTTGGTAGAGTAACTCTTCCTCTATAGTAACCCCTCCATCATGGGAAATGTAGTTCAGAAAAAATCTGGGGTGCCAAGGTTTGTCATCACTGCTCTATAGTAACTCTTCTTGTTTTTCATTGGTAAATAATGGATTCCAAGCGGAAGCAATGTGCCATCATTGAGTTCTTGACATAGGAGGGGTGCAGGCTGTCCGACCCTGATGGTCTTCCACTTCGTAATTTGTCTTCATTACTGGTTTCCATTCTTACCCATATCCAAACGTCTTCATCCATCTGTGCACATTGCTCATATCAATGGGGTCCTCTCTGTAAACATTCTGTAGCCTTCTGTGGATGTCGGACAGCCTACACCCCTCCTTCATCAAAAACTCAACGACGGCACATTGCTTCTGCTTGGAATCCATTATTTACCTGCAATGAAAAAGAAGACGAGTTACTATAGAGGAAGAGTTACTTTACCAACATGTATAATTTTAATGACCTGTGTAAGTGGATAAAAACATTTTGTCCACTTTTGCATTCTATTCGATACAGTCCTTGTATATATTGCAGTGTTTTGTATTTTAACAGAATTTTGTCATACAGCAATATGCCTGCTATAGAATGCTGTGAAGGGAGCAGCCACTCCAGGACCATATATTCGCACTAGAGCAGTGCTTCCATTACTGGTTGGAGAGTCTGATTCCATCACAAGCTCCTTGAAGAAGTGTTTCACAACTTGATAGAGTCCCAATGGCTAAGTTCACCTTTTACATTACCTGGCCAATGCAGACAAGGGGACCCGGTAGTTTAAAATATACTGTGCTGTTTTTGTGAAGATTTTGTAGGCCTTCTCTGTCGCCCATGAAGCCTGGCTGAAATACATCCCAGTGTTTACATTCCTACCTCCTGCTTTATTCACAGGTCATTGAGCGCTTACCCCCAGCATCAAAGGAAGCGGGCAATTTGGGGCTTACCCCCAGCATCAAAGGAAGCGGGCAATTGGGGCGCTTACCTCCAGCATCAAAGGAAGCTGGAAATTGGGTGCTTACCCCCAGCATCAAAGGAAGCGGGCAATTGGGGCGCTTACCTCCAGCATCAAAGGAAGCTGGAAATTGGGTGCTTACCCCCAGCATCAAAGGAAGCGGGCAATTGGGCGCTTACCTCCAGCATCAAAGGAAGTAGGCAATTGGGGCGCTTACCCCCAGCATCAAAGGAAGCTGGCAATTGGGTGCTTACCCCCAGCATCAAAGGAAGCGGGCAATTTGGGGCTTACCCCCAGCATCAAGGGAAGCGGGCAATTTGGGGCTTACCCCCAGCATCAAAGGAAGCGGGCAATTGGGGGCTTACCCCCAGCATCAAAGGAAGTGGGCAATTGGGTGCTTACCCCCAGCTTTAAAGGAAGCGGGCAATTGGGTGCTTACCCCCAGCATCAAAGGAAGCGGGCAATTGGGCGCTTACCCCCAGCATCAAAGGAAGCGGGCAATTGGGTGGCTTACCCCCAGCATCAAAGGAAGCAGGCAATTGGGCGCTTACCCCCAGCATCAAAGGAAGCGGGCAATTGGGGACTTACCCCCAGCATCAATGGAAGCGGGCAATTGTGGACTTACCCCCAGCATCAAAGGAAGTGGGCAATTGGGTGCTTACCCCCAGCATCAATGGAAGCGGGCAATTGGGGACTTACCCCCAGCATCAAAGGAAGCGGGCAATTGGGCGCTTACCCCCAGTATCAAAGGAAGTGGGCAATTGGACGCATACTCCTAGCATCAAAGGAAGCGGGCATGTTCTCTAAATGAAAAGCTGCACATGTGCAGTGCGCAGCAAAAAAAAATCTCCAGTTGCACATCTGCCACCAGGATTCTCCCATTGTTGCAGCCCTTTTCCATCTCACTCTCTGGGTTATAATAACAAAGTGGCCACCAAGCCTTTGAGGACAACTAAAGAAATGATCGCTTTAGTTGTCCTCAAAGAAGACTGCTCAGTGGCCATTTTGTTGTAGCCCATTTCCTGGGCTAAGACATAGCAATGTAAGCTTTGGGAGTATTTCGACCAGGCTTCATGGGTGACAGAAAATGCCTACAGGTATGCCATTTGCATTAAAACTAGGTATGTACCGGTATTATGGCCGATACCAAGCATTTGCGTGAGTTTATTTCTAATATTGTCAATTGTGAATATTTTTGAAAGTGGCACAGTGTATTTTTAACTACTGGGTCTCTTTGTCTGCATGGGCCTGCTTATGCAAAAGGTGGATTTAACATTTAGGGCCGGTTCACACTAGGAATCGCACAGGAACGCGCTGCGTATTCCTGTGATATCTGAGCCTATTCATTTTGAAATGGCTCAAATCGCACTGCAACAAAAGTAGTGGATGCGCTACTGTTGGAAATGCACTGCAACCGGATCGCATGGTACTTGTCTGCTTCTGTACCATGCGATCCAATGCAGGCAAATGCACTGCGTTTGTGACCTGTCTTGGAGTGTTGTTCACTTAAAATTGACACAACTGCAGTGCGCTTTGACCTTTGTTCTGGGTTGAACCTTAAAGTGCTTTCACATTCAGTTACAAACTTCTCTTAATTTGGCTTCCAAGGAGGTAAGAATTGTCCCATAGAAGCTGCGTGCTTCGGCTGACAGGAGTATTGTCTGCGGGGTCATGAAAGTGTAATCAGTCTATCTCAGCAGGTGCATGTAATGTGCTCCTAGGTGGAAAAATCTTTAAGCCAAACTCCATGCAAAATTGATATGCAATGCAGCTTAGAAGGGGGTGAAATGCAACTGTCCATGACCTGGAAATGATTTCAGAAGCTTTCTCAAAGTTGCAAGAATTCAGCAACTTTGTAAAAAAAAGTGCAGGCATACTATGGGTTAAATCCAACAAGGTGCCTGCCACCTAGTGGACTCATCTCTTTAACTGACAGGTTTATTGTGCTCCAGGAAGGTAGCTTCCGGAGCTCTCACGCTGGATGCGCTGGTTTCAGCTCCTTCAGGTGTAGAGTCAGTGCAGCTGCTGTGCCTGCCCAATCACAGAAGCCCTTTGTATTATGTTAACATATTCACAAAATACAAAGGCTTCTCTGAATGGGAAGCAGAGAGGAGGGGAGGGCAAAGTTGTGGTGTGTGTGCTTCTCTCCTTTCTCACAGTCCAGAGTGTCTCGTGTGTATCTTCTGCGAGAACCATAAACCTGTTAGACATAAATAATAGAGATAAGTCCAGGAGGTGGCATGCACCTTGTTGGACCTAACTTGTAGTATGTCTGCACTTTTCGTAAAGTTGCTGAATTCTTGTAATTCAGCTTTAAAACTGTGGTCTGCAAGAGGAATGCACCTCTACTGGAATTGACCATGTGATTAAAAGGATGCTGCAATGATTTTGAATGGTCACAGTGCACAACATGGATGAAATAGGGTGCCAGCACACCGACATGCTTGTTTCAAAGTTTAAAGCTCTTTATTTTTGTAAGATCACATAGACCAGAGGTCTCCAAACCTTCTAAACAAAGGGCCAGTTTATTGACCTTCAGACTTTAGGGGGCTGGACTGTGGCCAGCGGGTGTGGATATATTTCTGGCATCAGTGGGAGTAAATGTCACCACACTAGGTATAAGGTGGAGGAATAGAGCCCCATCATTGGTATCAATGGGAGGAATGGTGCCCTATTGTTGGTGTCAAAGGAGGAAGTGGTGCCCCATTGTTGACATCAGCTGGCATAACAGTGTCCTGTATCAGTGGGAGGAATAGTGCCCCATTGTTGGTATCAGTAGTAGGAATTGTGCTCCACCATTGGTATCACTGGGAGGCATTGTTGGTGTCAGTAGAAAAAATGGTCCCCCATTGTTGACGTCAGTTGGCGGAATAGTGTCTCGTATCAGTGGGAGAATAGTGCCCCATTGTTGGTATCATTGGGAGGAATAGTGCCCCATCGTTGTTGTCAATAGAAGGAATGGTGCCCCATTGTTGACATCAGTTGGCAGACCAGTGTCTCGTATCAGTGGAGGAATAGTGCCATATTGTTGGCATCTTTGGGAGGAATGGTGCTCCATACTTCGTATCATTGGGAGGAATAGTGCCCCATTGTTGATGTCGATGGAAGCAATGGTGACCCATTGTTGACGTCAGTTGGCGGAATAGTGTCTCGTATCAGTGGGAGAATAGTGCCCCTTTGTTGGTATCATTGAGAGGAATAGTGCCCCATCGTTGGTGTCAATAGAAGGAATGGTGCCCCATTGTTGACATCAGTTGGCAGAACAGTGTCTCGTATCAGTGGAGGAATAGTGCCCCATTGTTGGCATCTTTGGGAGGAATGGTGCCCCATAGTTCGTATCATTGGGAGGAATAGTGCCCCATTGTTGACATCAGTTGGCAGAATAGTATCTCATATCACTGGGAGATTAATGTCCCAAAGGCCAGATAAGGGCAAGCAAAGAGCTGCATCTGTCCCCTGGGCTTCAGTTTGGAGACCACTGACATAGACCAGCACTGTTTCAGGACCCTTCCTCAAGCATGTGAGCTGACCTCGGGGTCCCGAAACGCCTCTTTTTCATCATATAAGAATAAAGAGCTTTGCTGGCGCCACATTTCCTCCATGGTGATTTGATACCACCCAAAACTGAGACATCAACTTCTGGTGGAACCTTTCAACAACCAGTAGCCTATTCCTAACCTGTCACACACCATTCATGTTGGAGGATAAACCTTCTCTTGTGTATTATTATATTTAGTTTTTTACATTTTTTCTTTTCTTTTTTTTTTTCTTTTTTTTTTTTTTTCTTTTTTGCCATCAAGTTGCTCTGTGACTATAGTTCACTACACATCTATCATTGTGTTAATTTATTCACATAGCACAACCAACAGAAAGTCTAAAAAGCAATTAAAAAAACTAAATGTAAATCTTGATAACAAAATAATACTATTTTCTTAAAATATAACCTTGAAACAGTCTCTGCGATACAAAAGTAAGATAATATGTTTGGAGGCAAAAGAGACATCCCCCGCCGGTGGGGGAATAGGTAAGGAGGTCCACTGGAAATGAAATAGGCCATTAGCTACAAAGCACAAAAAACAACGATGACACCTACAGGGTTGGAGGACACAAGACATCTTACACTTCGTGACGCACAGCTCTGGTGGACCTGCTTCTCCTAAACGAACACAATAGTTTCATATGGATCTGTACAGACTGACTTTCCAGCCGGCATCTGTAAACAATATTTGCCGGAGACAGACAATCTCCTCAGACTTCTAATGTAACGATAGAGTCATAAGACAGAAAATCGGAATCCCATCTCCCAGCTCCTTCTAATACAAAACACAGGGATACACATTGTTCTATTACACAGGGGAGGAGGGGATGAAAAACCATGACTGGCAGTTTGATCATTAAAAGAAATCTCAAAGCTACATCCTCTACTCCTCTTATATAGGGCTTATCAGGAGAGCTATTACTTGTCCTAGCTGAAGCTTCCATTGTAGTGTATCCTATAGGATACCATTGCAACACTACAGGGAGGGGGTGCAAGGTCCATAGGAGACCAGACTACTGCACTTCTTCTCTGGCACTGCTGAACGGAGGATGCCATTGCAAAACTCCAGGGAGTGGTACCTGGTCCAGAGGAGACCAGACAAAAGCACCTCTTCTCTGGCAGTGCTGGATGCAGGAAACTATTACAAAACTCCAGGGAGTGGTGCAAGGTCCAGAGGAGACCAAACTAATGCACCTCTTCTCTGGCGATGCTAGATGGAGGAAACCAGTAGGACCAGAGAAGACCAAATTAATGCACCTCTTCTCTGGCGGTGCTAGATGGAGGATACCATTGCAAAACTCCAGGGAGTGGTGCTAGGACCAGAAGACACCAGATATATGCGCCTTTTTCTCTGGCAGTGCTGGATGAAGGATACCATTGCAAAACTCCAGGGAATGGTGCAAGGTCAAGAGGACACCAAATTACTTCACCACTTCCCCGGCAGTGCCAGTTGGAGGATACCATTGCAAAACTCCAGGGAGTGGTGCTAGGTCCAGAAGAGAACAGACTAATGAACTTCATCTCTGGTAGTGTTGGATGAAAGATTCAGCTGTTACAGGAAAAAGCTTTCTTGATGGCTTCCCTTAAACTAAGCTATTTCTGTACAAATGTAAAACATGGAACTATATTACATTCAATTATCAAAAATGTGGACGTATTGGGTGTGGAGTGTCAACACCTTTCACACTTACATACCAGGAATAAGCTTGGATTTGGTCAGAACCCAAGTTAGTCCAAACCCCGTTAGATGTCACTGCGGGCAGGGGAGTCCCAACCCCACAGCTCCATGTATACAAAAGGGTGGGGATGCTTGTGACATCATTGACCTCATTGACCTTATATGGCCATGCTAGGTCAGTGACATTCACCTAAATGTGCCCATATTAGGTCAAGTCCTGACAAACTTGGGTTTGGACTGAACCCAACCTCATCATCACAGGTACCGATCACACAACTGCCCCATAGGTTAAGCAAGCATACCTCCCATACTAAGGCACAAGCAATCCTGCATCTCTTGAATGAAATGCAGAGACAACCAGTAGGACGTATATCTGGTGATCTCCAATGAGCATGCTGCAGTCTTCCTAAACATGGTATCATGCTTTCCCCTAATCGACCTCATGAATGTAGCACTGAGCCAGTGAGGGTATCATGCTGACAGTCGTTTCCTCTGAGCTGATGTAATGGTTCTCAGCACAAGATAAGGAAAGGAGAGTATGATGTTTATCTTGAGAGGTCTCCTTGTTTATCTCAGTAGTACTCCACCCAAGAAAACACCATTAACCTGGTGGGCATGTCACAGAACAGCGAGGTGAACTATGCAGAAGATGCCTTCGGCCTTAGATAGATGCCTTCAGCCTTAGATAGATGCCTTCAGCCTTAGATGCCTTCAAAGCAATACAGGAGAAAATACTGTTCACAAACGCCAGTGGTAAGTTCTTCAATGACCAGCTCACCAAGCTGACCAAAAGGGTTAGGAAGGCTATTTATATTCTGGGCTTCTCTTGACTTTACAATAATTGATAATTTTACAGTGCAACCCTTCAGGAAAACTGCAGTGTGCTAAAACTCCCAGCTGGCCTCGCCCTTGCACCAGGCACACCATACACATCACACTTCCTAATACACAAACCTAGACTCTCACCTATTCAAACGCTTGCATACAGATCTCTTGCGTTCTCCTACAAAGACATCGAGACGTAGGCTTCTTACTTCCTAAGGCTTACCACAGACCTTGGATGATGCTTGTAAGCCTTGAAAAAACACACACACCTCTGAGGTTAAAGGAAAGGTATAGTGTTTTTCCAGATTTCTGTGTCAATATTAGGAATAAAAAAAGTAAAATGTAGAATATGTATTTCATTTTATCCGGTTATATATGAAATACTGCTCACAAATATTTCACGTTTACATTCTGCAACCAGCAAGGGTGCATGTGTGAATCTGGTACTTTTGGGTTTCAGGTCGCTTGCTTACAGCTATGGTGTGAATACAAACCTGAACAGATGGATTTCAGGTTTCACACCACAGATAACCGACTCGGGGGGGGGGGGGGGAGGCACACCATAGAAATGTGACGGCAGAAAAAAAAAGACAGGGTGGTCCATCGAGTCTGTTTTATACATGTGTTTTTTTCAATAACTTTTTTGTATAGATCGATGTTTGTCCCAATCACGTTTGTAACATTTACTGTTGACTGTCTCACTACCTCTGCTGGAAGTTTATTCCAAGCATCAACTACCCTTTCAGTAAAATAATACTTTCTAGTTTCGGACTTTCCTCCAGTTAGTTTGAGGTTGTGGCCCCTGTGTTGCCCTACTGAACCTTATGCACCCCCTTGATGTATGTAAAGGTTTAATTCATGTCTCGTCTCTGGACTTGTTCTGTCTTATCAATATCATTTTTGTAAGCAGGGTCTCCAGAACTGGACATAGTATTATAAATGAGGTCTCACTAAAGATCTATATAGAGGAATCGGGACCTCCTTCTGGTGATTCTTCTAGTGGTATAAAGATCTGTAAAGAGGAATCAGGACCTTCTTCCTCCTGCTGGTGACCCCTCAAGTGATATAAAGATCTATATAGAGGAATCAGGACCTCCTTCCCCCTGTTGCTGACCCCTCAAGTGATATAAAGATCTATATAGAGAAATCAGGACCTCCTTCCCCCTGTTGCTGACCCCTCTAGTGATATAAAGATCTATATAGAGAAATCAGGACCTCCTTCCCCCTGTTGCTGACCCCTCTAGTGAAATAAAGATCTATATAGGGGAATCAGGACCTCCTTCCCCCTGTTGCTGACCCCTCTAGTGATATAAAGATCTATATAGAGAAATCAGGACCCCCTTCCCCCTGTTGCTGACCCCTCTAGTGATATAAAGATCTATATAAAGGAATCGGGACCTCCCGCTGATGATTCCTCCAGCACTATAATGCTCTATATAGAGGGATCAGGACCTTCCTCCTGGTGACTCCTCTCTTGATATAAAGATCTATATAGAGGGATCGGGACCTCCTTCTGGTGATTTCTCCAGTAAAATAAAGATCTATATAGAGGAATCAGAACCTCCTTCTTCCTACTAGTGATCACTCTAGTGATATAAAGAGTAATCAAGACCTCCTTCCTCCTGTTGGTGATCCCTCTAGAGATATAAAGATCTTTATAGAGGAATCAGAACTTCCTTCCTCCTACTGATGATCCCTTTCATACTCATACTCTTATGCCGCGTACACACGGTCGGACTTTTCGTCTACAAAAGTCAGACAGCCTGTCCGACAGACTTCCGGCAGACTTTCGGCGGACTTGCGGCGGACTTGCGGCATACTTTCTAACGAACGGACTTGCCTACACACGACCACACAAAAGTCCGACGGATTCGTACGTGATGACGTACACTGGACTAAAATAAGGAAGTTCATAGCCAGTAGCCAATAGGTGCCCTAGCGTGGCTTTTTGTCCGTCGGACTAGCACACAGACGAGCGGATTTCGGGGTCCGTCGTAGTTACGCCGTAAAGATTTGAAGCATGTTTCAAATCTAAAGTACGTCGGATTTGAGGCTAAAAAAGTACGTTGAAAGTCCGGAGAAGCCCACACACGATCGGATTACCAGCCAGCTTTAGTCCGTCAGCGTCCGTTGGACTTTTGTAGACGAAAAGTCCGACCGTGTGTACGCGGCATTAGACCTCTCTGCTGCCTTCAACACAGTTGACCACCTGCTTCCTCCTCAGCAAATTACACTTCCTTGGCCTCAGTGATTCTGCTTTACCCTGGTTCTCCTCCTACCTATCTCAGCGCACTTTCAGTGTCACTTACAACTCCATCTCCTCCGCTCCTCTTTCTGTTGGGGTACCTCAAGGCTCCGTCCTTGGGGCCCCTCCTATTCTCGCTCTATACCTGTTCCCTGGGCCAGTTGATAACCTCCCATGGGGCTTCCAATACCACCTCTACACCGATGACACCCAGATCTATCTCTTCATTCAACTCACCCCCTCAATCTCCTCACAGATCTCAAACTTACTGAATGACATATCGGTATGGATGTCACACCACTTTCTCAAATTCAATCTTTCTAAAACTGAGCTTGTAATATTTCCTCCTCCCCAATCCCCCCCCCCCCCCCATGACTTTACCATTAAGATCAACAACACAACCATTGGTCCCTCCACACATGCCAGGGTGCTAGGTGTAATCCTAGACTCTGACCTCTCCTTCAGCCCCCATATCCAATCACTGGCTAAATCCTGCCGCCTTAACCTCCGCAACATCTCCAGAATTCCACCCTTCCTGACTAATGACACCACAAAACAACTTATTCACTCCTTGGTACTTTCCCGCCTTGACTATTGCAACTCTCTCCTTAATGGCCTACCCTTCCACAGGCTATCCCCCCTTCAGTCTATTATGAATGCTGCTGCTAGACTAATACACCTCACTAACCAATCCGTGACTGCTGCTCCTCTCCGCCAATCCCTTCACTAGCTTCCCCTCCCCCACCGTATAAAATGCAAAATATTAACCACAACATACAAGGCCATCCACAACATCGCCCCCATCTACATCACCAACCTCATCTGCAGATATCACCCAAATCGTCCCCCTCCGCTCCTCCCAGGACCTCCTGCTCTCTAGCTCCCTTGTTACCTTCTCTCATGATCACCTTCAGGACTTCTCCAGAGCCTCTCCCATTCTCTGGAACTCCCTGCCCCTAACCTTTCCACCTTTAGGAGTTTCCTGAAAACTCACTTATTCAGGGAAGCCTATCCCACACCCACCTAAGAACTGTCCCCGAGCCACCCCTATCAGACCATCCCCTGCAGCTTTTACCTTTAGTACCACCTCCCTCTCCCTTTAGAATGTACGTCCTACGAGCCGGGCTCTCCTGCCCCTTCTGTATTGAACTGTACTGTAATTGTGTTGTCCCCCCTTTACATTGTAAAGCACTGCGTAAACTTCTGGCGCTATATAAATCGTGTATAATAATAATATAAAGATCTATATAGAGGAATCAAGACCTCCACCCTCCTGCTGGTGACCCCTCTAGTCATCTAAAGAGGAATCAGGACCTCCTTCCCCCTGCTGGTGATCCCTCTAGTGAAATAAAGATCTATATAGAGGAATCAGGACCTCCTTCCTCCTGCTGATGAGCCCACTAGTGATAAAAAGATCTATATAGAGGAATTAGGACCTCCTTCCTCCTGCTGGTGACCCCTCTAGTGATATCAAGATCTATATAGAGGAATCAGGACCTCCTTCCCCCTGCCGGTGATCCCTCTAGTGATATAAAGATCAATATAGAGGAATCAGGACCTCCTTCCCCCTGCTGGTGATCCCTCTAGTGATATACAGATCTATATAGAGGAATCAGGACCTCCTTCCTCCTGCTGATGAGCCCACTAGTGATATAAAGATCTATATAGAGAAATCAAGACCTCCTTCCTCCTGCTGGTGACCCCTCTAGTGATATAAAGATCTATATAGAGGAATCAGGACCTCCTTCCTCCTGCTGGTGACCCTCTAGTGATATAAAGATCTATATAGAGGAATCAGGACCTCCTTCCTCCTGCTGGTGATCCCTCTAGTGATATAAAGATCTATATAGAGGAATCAGGACCTCCTCCCTCCTGCTGGTGATCCCTCTAGTGATATAAAGATCTATATAGAGGAATCAGGACCTCTTTCCTCCTGCTGGTGACCCCTCTAGTGATATAAAGATCTATATAGAGGAATCAGGACCTCCTTCCTCCTACTAATGACCCCTCTAGTGATATAAAGATCTATATAGAGGAATCAGGACCTCCTTCATTCTACTGATGATCCCTTTAGTGAGCCACCCACAGGTGCAGAGCTGGTGCTGGGCTTTCTAATTAGACAGCCCACATAAACTTGCACACACAGTAACATGGACGCTCCCTGTATTAAATGTTTATTTGTAAACATTTAAATAAAAAAAATGATATAAAATATCACTTTACAAACTTTCATTAAAAAAAAAAAAAAAAGAAACACTGTAACTTCCCTTTAAGTCCGTGCTTACACTGAAGACTCATATACACATCTCCATCTTGAATGGTCTACTTTTCTTGATATGTACTTAGTATGTGTGACATACGATGGCATAAACATAATGGGCAGATATGTAGCATACATACAGATCACACAGTTTCTCCTAATTCACCCAATCAGAATACACACATCTCCTTCACCGAGCACACAGATAGAATTCAGACATTCCAACAGACCCCCCCCCCCCAGTTGAATTAATGATCATACAATAATAACGATCGAACACAAAGGTGTTGCCCTAATGCATGGGTTCAAAGAACAAGCATGATGAGACCACGGTACACAATGGGGGTAACGTTCTAAACGTAGAATCATCACGACGTGGGGGTAAGCTGTCCATATAATTGGCCAACGAGATGAAGAAATACATGAACAATTAAAGATGGACGCAGATATATATATACTGTGCATGCGTCACCTTGTTGTGTACTATTACCACCCACTCAGTGTGATATGGAACACTCCAGCGTGTCCGGGATCACTGCCCCACACTCCTCGCTGCCCCATACTCCTCGCTGCCCCATACTCCTCGCTGCCCCCTACTCCTCGCTGCCCCCTACTCCTCGCTGCCCCATACTGCTCACTGCCCCATACTGCTCACTGCCCCATACTCCTCACTGTCCCATACTCCTCACTGTCCCATACTCCTCACTGTCCCATACTCCTCACTGTCCCATACTCCTCACTGCCCCATACTCCTCACTGCCCCATACTCCTCACTGCCCCATACTCCTCGCTGCCCCATACTTCTCGCTGCCCCATACTCCTCACTGCCCCATACTCCTCACTGCCCCATACTCCTCGCTGCCCCATACTTCTCGCTGCCCTATACTCCTCACTGCCCCATACTCCTCGCTGCCCCATACTCCTCACTGTCCCATACTCCTCGCTGTCCCATACTCCTCGCTGCCCCATACTCCTCACTGAGACTTGTGTTGGCAACACTGATAATTGCCTCTTCAGCTCCAGCAAACTTCAGCCTTGTTCCGGGTAATGTACGCATGTGATCTGTAGTTGAAGTCCGTTATTAATGTAAATGGGTTCCATGTGCTCAGTTTGGCTTAAATGGACCGAGCGCCTACATTCTACTCGAGAGAACAGTCGCCACTCATGTACAACACAACGGGGTTTATTTACTAAAGCTGAACAAGTGCACAATCAGGCTCACTTCTGCATAGAAACCAATCAGCTTCCAGGTTTTATTGCCAAAGCTTAACTGGCCAAGCTGAGGTTAAAAGCTGATTGGCTACCAAGCACAGCTGCACCAAATTCTGAGTGCGCCGGTTTTAGTAAATCTACCCCCAATGATTCCAGGTACATCTGATTTTAAGATGGTCCGTGGCCACACATTGGATGGAGCCCTTACATGTTACGGTCATATTCAGCGAACTGATTTTAATGTGCAATAATGCAAATGTATTAAAACCCATTGCAGGCTCACAGACCACTGGGCTCTAATTGACATGCCGGCATTCACCTGACATTGCTGACTTACCCAACTGTCCTGGTGGCAACATGGCAGCATACGTGTGGTAGCATACCTCCACGGACTGGCGCCAGAAAAAGAAAATTCCGGTAAGTATTTGATACAATTTTGCATTTTGTGGTCACCGGTATCCAAATTTTCCTTACCGGCCTTATATCACACACTCTGAAATTGCAGGCTGAGTGTTCCCTGGTTTTAGGTGCTGCCCCCCCCCCCCCCCCCCCGGAGGTTCCCTGGTGCCTGGAGTTCCTCTTTAAACCTTTTAAATCTCTAAACTAATGTCTAGTGTCACATTCTGACAGCAGCTATTTATATACACGAAGAGCGCAGGCAGGCTGTGCCTATGCAGCTAGTTATTGCAGCAAAGCTAATCTGCTTTGGTTGATAGGCAGGTGCTACAATGCTATCCTGGTCAAGCTTAGATTAGACATTATATTTCTGATGGATAATGCATTAAAGCATGAAATATTGAGCCCGTGAGTCTACCTTTTAATTTTCCAAAATACCAGCTGGTTTTTGGAAAGAACATTACATTGGACCAGAGGTGAGCAATCTGTGGCCCTCCAGCTGTTGCAGAACAACAAGTCCCATCGTGCTTCTTCCTCTGGGAGTCATGCTTGTAACTGTCAGTCTTGCAATGCCTCATGGGACTTGTAGAGTCATGCTTGTAACTGCCAATCTTGCAATGCCTCATGGGTCATGTAGAGTCATGCTTGTAACTGCCAATCTTGCAATGCCTCATGGGACATATAGAGTCATGCTTGTAACTGTCAATCTTGCAATGCCTCATGGGTCATGTAGAGTCATGCTTGTAATAGTCAATCTTGCAATGCCTCATGGGTCATGTAGAATCATGCTTGTAACTGTCAATCTTGCAATGCCTCATAGGACATGTAGAGTCATGCTTGTAACTGTCAGTCTTGCAATGCCTCATGGGTCATGTAGTGTCATGCTTGTAATAGTCAATCTTGCAATGCCTAATGGGTCATGTAGAGTCATGCTTGTAACTGTCAATCTTGCAATGCCTCATAGGACATGTAGAGTCATGCTTGTAACTGTCAGTCTTGCAATGCCTCATGGGTCATGTAGAGTCATGCTTGTAACTGTCAATCTTGCAATGCCTCATGGGTCATGTAGAGTCATGCTTGTAACTGTCAATCTTGCAATGCCTCATGGGTCATGTAGAGTCATGCTTGTAACTGTCAATCTTGCAATGCCTCATGGGACATGTTGTGTCATGCTTGTAACTGTCAATCTTGCAATGCCCCATGGGACATGTAGAGTCATGCTTGTAACTGTCAATCTTGCAATGCCCCATGGGACATGTAGAGTCATGCTTGTAACTGTCAATCTTGCAATGCCTCATGGGACATGTCGTGTCATGCTTGTAACTGCCAGTCTTGCAATGCCTCATGGGTCATGTAGAGTCATGCTTGTAACTGTCAGTCTTGCAATGCCTCATGGGACATGTAGAGTCATGCTTGTAACTGTCAATCTTGCAATGCCTCATGGGTCATGTAGAGTCATGCTTGTAACTGCCAGTCTTGCAATGCCTCATGGGACATGTAGAGTCATGCTTGTAACTGCCAATCTTGCAATGCCTCATAGGACATGTAGAGTCATGCTTGTAACTGTCAATCTTGCAATGCCTCATAGGACATGTAGAGTCATGCTTGTAACTGTCAATCTTGCAATGCCTCATGGGACATGTAACCCAAAAAGACCAAATTTAAGTGGAGAGGTAAAGTCCATGTCCAGCTAGACCTCTGTGAGTGCAGGCAGGGACAGGGAGCTGGTCCTAGGTCCAAGCTGCAGCAATGTCAAAGGAAATGATCCATAAGCTACACATCATGAAGCAGACCCCTGTGCATGAAGTGAGATGAATGGCAGCCTCAGCCTAAACTCCAGCCAGGCCACGCCTCCAACACATTTCGCTCCGCCCCTTGGAGCTTAATCATGGGGATCATGTGATAATGATGCGCGGCTCATGGGAAATGTAGTTCCGCAACAGCGGCAGGGCTGCAGCTTGCCCACCACCACATTAGACCATTAAATCTAAAAACAAAACGATTTGAACATACAATGGTCTATTAAAATCCTGTCACCCTTCACTATATCTAAATATGGCTGGATACAGTGGATATCATTGATAAAGAAAAGATTGCCATTTATATACGCACTTTGTAAATTTAAAAACATTGTTTCTATTTCTTAGCATGCAGTACTCCCAGTCAGCCTCTAGGTGTCCCCGCAGCAGTTGGTGTCAGTGCAGTCTAATACTGACATTCCTGTGCAGTGGCAGTTGCAGTGGCAGTTGCAGTGGCAGTTGAATGAAATCTCTGTATTAATGTCATTATACAAAATGTTTGTTAAAATTGTAACAATGAATGGCACGACTGATGAAACAGATACAGGCCTATTTTATAGGCGATGTCCGTATTTCTAGATCTGTGACATCACCCTACATTATTAATACAGATAAAAAATAAATAAATAAAAAGCGCTAAGACTATTTTTGTCCCCTGACCTCGGCTAACGGTTTAGCGTTCCCATTCCATATAAAAGGAGAGGTCTGAGTTACATGATAATACATTTGTGGAATGGAGGGATCAGCCTTTGTTAGTCCTGGCTTGCAGCCTATAATATGATTACGTGATCCGGTTATCTTTATTTACAGACTCTCCAAATTCAGCAGCGACCTGACTTCTCCTTCCTTCACGTCAGTAGGGGCTCGTTCACATGTGTTTTGATCTCCGATAAGCGATCTGCAATGAGATCGCTCTTCGGACAGCATTTGACAGGCGGTGAGGAGGCGGTACAAAGCCTGCTTTAACCCCTTGAATCCCGCACTACTGACCCGCAACTGCTTGCAGAGAGGCCCCATTCACTTGGCTTACATGTATCAGGCGCCACTCTCAGGTGGTATTCCTGCTGAAGCCACAAAGCATCATGACCACTGGTGGCAACCCGTCCATACGGGGCGCAAGGGCGCTGCCCCCCCGTAATGCATGCGCCTGGCCCCTAATCTACATGCGGGGTGCCAGACGCATGGATTTCAATGGGTTTTTTTCTTAAGAATGTGATTAGAGCCGAAGGCTCTAATTGGCTTAAGACAAGGGTGGGCACAGGCTGCAGAGCACTGCACCCTGAGCCCACCCACTTGTGTGACATTAGCGAATTAATATTCGCGAATATCTTCCTGTTTCTCCCCCCCCCCGGCCAATCAGGAAGCAGCTCCTGAGACCCCATTGGCCGGGAGTACGAGACCCGATTGGCCGGGAGGAGAAGCAGCGACCGCTGGGAGACGGAGGGGGGGAGGTGCAGCCGCAACCTGGATAGGGTAAGTGCCGATCGATCAGCGAGCGAGCCTGCGACTGAAGAGGGGGGGGGGGGGGGTGTGGCGGACTTTTTGCCGTCCTCCCGACTGATGGAGCACCACTGCTGACCATGGCATGTTAAATCATCAAAATCTGAGAGTGAGTACCACGCACCGCATGCCTAAAATTTGGCATGTGCACACCCCCAGTCACTGCCTGTGCAGTGTAGCAGTTTAGGGCAGTAAAAGCGTGGCTCAACCGTGAGATTTTAATGTCCCGCCCCCAACCTCACATGGGACATAGCCCTAAGACAACAGGAAGATGACTTCCAATTGGCTACTATTGATTATTATTACTAGTGCTGTTTTTCTTTATAAACTAAGGATTTTGGGTATGATTTACTAAAGGCCAATAGACTGTTCACTTTGCAACTGAATTTTCCCCTAGAGAATAAGGTGAAGCTCTGCTGACTTGCATTATTTGTGCAAAGCAAAAATGCATTTTTTTGTTTTTTTGTTTTTGCTTGGGCATTCTTTGCAAAGTGAATTTTGACCAAGCTCTGGAGAAAATTCCCTTGCAAAAAGTGCAACTTCCCCTATGTATAGAGAGTGGGTATAAACAGATCACATTTAACCCTAGGTGCATTTTATAAACACGAATATTCCCTCTAAACTTCAGGCCCGCCATGCATACACTGGTTAACGTGCGATCAGTGCTGCCACCTACAGGCACCTTCTAGCCAGGTGTGTAGGAACCTGAAGAAGAACAATGGCTTGCGTGTTTCCTGGAGCTGAGCAGGCTGGTAGGACTTGATGGGCGATACAGAAGGAACTACAAAGCAGATCTGACCCCCCCCCCCCCGCCCCCCTGCCCATGCAATGTATCAGAGGCACCCTGCACCTCTATCACACCCCCATACACCCATGCACACCCCCACAGAACCCTCAGCAAAGGGCTGACCTTTGAACCGGGAAGGGTCAAGGACAAGACAAGTGTGAGAAAGGAAGGACACTGGAAGACATCGCTCCTCACGTACACTTTTTAGGGTCACTGTGTGCAATCTCTATGAGATCAGGAGTCGATGAGGCGGGTGATGGGGTGTAGTTTGCAGGACACCCACCGTCGCAGGGGACAGAAGTACTGATAATGGAACTGCTGGAATTCGGGGGTGAGCCGGATGTCCCTCAGAAAGGCCAACTCCAGGTCGGACTCGGCCAAGACCACCAGCAGCAGAAGCAATGCCAGCAGGAGGCACAGCGTGACGGCCAGCAGCCGGAGGACGCTCTGGAGAAACGTATTTTCCTGCTCTGGCTCGGGTTCCCTCGGAACGGATCCCTCCGGCCCCGGCAGCGCCGGCGGGGGGCTCTCCATGTCGGGAACGGCGGGAGCGGCGGCCAGCTCGCTCTCCTCATCCTTGGTGGCACACGTGGTTCCATTCACCTGCTGGCCGATGGATAAGTCCAGGTTGGACTCGCACACGGGCGTTGGGAGGATGCTGCGGCATGGAGTGTACTCCTCGTCGCTGAACACCATCTCGCGAGATCCTCGGGGAGTCAAAATGTCAACGTGGTCCGAAAAACGCACCGGGGTGGAGTGGGCGCTGTCACGGAGAGACTCCAGACCTAGGGGGGAGGGGGGGGACAAGAGAGGAGAGGGGGGTTTAAAATGGACAAGCAAACACAGACAGATTTCTAGACATGTGCAATTCGTCTCGTTACAAATCAAAATTTCGGACAAAATTTTCGTTAAACAAATGTATCCTAATTTCCGAATCACAATACTAAACAATCCAAAATAAATTATAATGAAACAAATCATTCGAATTAGAATATGAATTTGAAATACGGAAAGTATTCAGACCCCCTTACATTTTTCACTCTTTGTTTTATTGCAGCCATTTGCTAAAATCATTTAAGTTCATTTTTTTCCTCATTAATGTACACACAGCACCCCATATTGTACACAGAGCACCCCATATTGTATACACAGCACCCCATATTGTACACACAGCACCCCATATTGTACACACAGCACCCCATATTGTACACACAGCTCCCCATATTGTACACACAGCACCCCATATTGTACACACAGCACCCCATATTGTACACACAGCACCCCATATTGTACACACAGCACCCCATATTGTACACAGCACCCCATATTGTACACACAGCACCCCATATTGTACACAGCACCCCATATTGTACACACAGCCCCCCATATTGTACACACAGCACCCCGTATTGTACACACAGCACCCCATATTGTACACACAGCACTCCATATTGTACACACGGCACCTCATATTGTACACACAGCACCCCATATTGTACACACAGCACCCCATATTGTACACACAGCCCCCCATATTGTACACACAGCACCCCATATTGTACACACAGCACCCCATATTGTACACACAGCCCCCCCATATTGACAGAAAAACACAGAATTGTTGTCATTTTTGCAGATTTTTAAAAAAAGAAAAACTGAAATATCACATGCTCCTAAGTATTCAGACCCTTTGCTGTGACACTCATATATATAACTCAGGTGCTGTCCATTTCTTCTGATCATCCTTGAGATGGTTCTACACCTTCATTTGAGTCCAGCTGTGTTTGATTATACTGATTGGACTCGATTAGGAAAGTCACACACCTGTCTATATAAGACCTTACAGCTCACAGTGAATGTCAGAGCAAATGAGAATCATGAGGTCAAAGGAACTGCCTGAAGAGCTCAGAGACAGAATTGTGGCAAGGCACAGATCTGGCCAAGGTTACAAAAAAATTTCTGCTGCACTTAAGGTTCCTAAGAGCACAGTGGCCTCCATAATCCTTAAATGGAAGACGTTTGGGACGACCAGAACCCTTCCTAGAGCTGGCCGTCCGGCCAAACTGAATTATCGGGGGAGAAAAGCCTTGGTGAGAGAGGTAAAGAAGAACCCAAAGATCACTGTGGCTGAGCTCCAGAGATGCAGTCGGGAGATGGGAGAAAGTTGTAGAAAGTCAACCATCACTGCAGCCCTCCACCAGTCGGGGCTTTATGGCAGAGTGGCCCAACCGAAGCCTCTCTTCAGTGCAAGACACATGAAA
The DNA here is from genome assembly GCA_037952835.1 of Lithobates septentrionalis. Classification (NCBI taxonomy): domain Eukaryota; kingdom Metazoa; phylum Chordata; class Amphibia; order Anura; family Ranidae; genus Lithobates; species Lithobates septentrionalis. The sequence continues at coordinate 63,557 of JBBDGP010004455.1, forward strand.
GCCCGCATGGAGTTTACTAAAAAAAACACCTGAAGGACTCCAAGATGGTGAGAAATAAGATTCTCTGGTCTGATGAGACCAAGATAGAACTTTTTGGCCTTAATTCTAAGCGGTATGTGAGGAGAAAACCAGGCACTGCTCATCACCTGTCCAATACAGTCCCAACAGTGAAGCATGGTGGTGGCATCATCGTGCTGTGGGGGTGTTTTTCAGCTGCAGGGACAGGACGACTGGTTGCAATCGAGGGAAAGATGAATGCGGCCAAGTACAGGGATATCCTGGACGAAAACCTTCTTCAGAGTGCTCAGGACATCAGACTGGGCCGAAGGTTTACCTTCCAACAAGACAATGACCCTAAGCACACAGCTAAAATAATGAAGGAGTGGCTTCACAACAACTCCGTGACTGTTCTTGAATGGCCCAGCTAGAGCCCTGACTTAAACCCAATTGAGCATCTCTGGAGAGACCTAAAAATGGCCGTCCACCAACGTTTACCATCCCCCCTGACAGAACTGGAGAGGATCTGCAAGGAGGAATGGCAGAGGATCCCCAAATCCAGGTGTGAAAAACTTGTTGCATCTTTCCCAAAAAGACTCATCAAAAGGGGCTTCTACTAAATACTGAGCAAAGGGTCTGAATACTTAGGACCATGTGATATTTCAGTTTTTCTTTTTTAATAAATCTGCAAAAATGTCAACAATTCTGTGTTTTTCTGTCAATATGAGGTGCTGTGTGTACAATATGGGGTGCTGTGTGTACAATATGGGGGGGCTGTGTGTACAATATGGGGGGCTGTGTGTACAATATGGGGTGTGGTGTGTACAATATGGGGTGCTGTGTGTACAATATGGGGGGCTGTGTGTACAATATGGGGTGCTGTGTGTACAATATGAGGTGCTGTGTGTACAATATGGGGTGCTGTGTGTACAATATGGGGTGCTGTGTGTACAATATGGGGTGCTGTGTGTACAATATGGGGGGCTGTGTGTACAATATGAGGTGCTGTGTGTACAATATGGGGTACTGTGAATACAATATGGGGTGCTGTGTGTACAATATGGGGTGCTGTGTGTACAATATGGGGGGCTGTGTGTATAATATGGGGTGCTGTGTGTACAATATGGGGTGCTGTGTGTACAATATGGGGTACTGTGAATACAATATGGGGTGCTGTGTGTACAATATGGGGTGCTGTGTGTACAATATGGGGTGCTGTGTATACAATATGGGGTGCTGTGTGTACAATATGAGGTGCTGTGTGTACAATATGGGGTGCTGTGTGTACAATATGGGGTGCTGTGAGTACAATATGGGGTGCTGTGTGTACAATATGAGGTGCTGTGTGTACAATATGGGGGGCTGTGTGTACAATATGAGGTGCTGTGTGTACAATATGGGGTGCTGTGTGTACAATAATGAGGAAAAAAATGGCTGCAATATAACAGAGTGAAAAATGTAAGGGGGTCTGAATACTTTCTGTCCCCACTGTATACAGTAAGGAATAAATGTGAAGAAAGGTGATGATTCCTATCAAGGCTGCTTTATAGAATAGAATACAACAGAATAGAAAAGAGTAGAAGAAAACAGAATAGAATATAAAATAAAGAAATGGAATAGAGCAGAATAGACTATTATAATTATTATTATTATACAGGATTTATATAGCGCCAATAATTTGTGAGGCGCTTTAGAAAATAAAGGGAGACCGTACACCAACCATACAATTTGATAGAAGAAGGTTTATTTTAAATTATATGTTATTTTATTCTATTATTTTGTATTCTATCCTTTAATTGTCAATTCTATTCTATTGTTTTCTACTTTATTCTGTTTTTATTCTAATCTATTCTATTTTTTGTATGCTATGCTTTACTATTCTAATATAGTCTATTCCATTTCTTTATTTTCTATTCTGTTTTATTCTATTTTATTCACCTCTGGTGAAGCAAAAGGTAGTAACTGTGGGGGATGAACTGATGGGAGAAATAGAATATTCAGTTGTTAGCTGAAGGTAGGATGTGCCTCCCTGAAGAGATGAGATTTCAGGAATCTCCTAAAAGTGGGCAGAAAAAGAGATACCTGGACAGATTGGGGTAGCGAGTTCCAGAAGAGGGGAGAGGCTGTGGGGAAGGGCTGGAGATGAGCATGGGAGGAGAAGACAAGGGAGCTAGAGAGCAGGAGGTCTTTGGAGGAGCAGAGAGGACAGTTTGGGTGAACAGACTAGAATAGACTAGAATAGAATAGAAAAGAACAGAATAGAGTAGAATAAATAAGAATAGTAAAGAATAGAATACAATACAACAGAATAAAACAGAATAGCATAAAATACAATAGAATATAAAATAAAAGGATAGCATAGAATAAAACAGAATAGAAAATAAAGAAATTGAATAGACTATATTAGAATAGAATATAAAAAAATAAAATATATTAGTATAAAAAAGAATAAAGTAGAAAACAATACAATAGAATAAAACACAATAGCGTAAAATATAAGAGAATATAAAATAAAAGGATAGCATAGAATAAAACAGAATAGAAAATAAAGAAATGGAATAGACTATATTAGAATAGAATATTAAAGCATAGAAAATAAAAAAATAGAATAGATTAGAATAAAACAGAATAAAGTAGAAAACAATAAAATAGAATAAAACAGAAAAGCGTAAAATACAATAGAATATAAAATAAAAGGATAGCATAGAATAAAACAGAATAGAAAATAAAGAAATGGAATAGACTATATTAGAATAGAATAGTAAAGCAAAGAATATAAAAAAAGTAGAATATATTAGAATAAAACAGAGTAAATTATAAAACAATAAAATAGAATAAAACAGAAAAGCGTAAAATACAATAGAATATAAAAAAAAAAAGGATAGCATAGAATAAAACAGATTAGAAAATAAAGAAATGGAATAGACTATATTAGAATAGAATAGTAAAGCAAAGAATATAAAAAAATAGAATATATTAGAATAAAACAGAATAAAGTAGAAAACAATAGAATAGAAAATGAAAGGATAGAATACAAAATAGAATAAAATAGCATATCATTCAAAATAAAGGAATAGAATAGAACAGAATAGAAAATAAAAGACTAAAATAGAATAGGTCGAATATAGCCGTCTTCCGAAATTTGAATAGATTTCAAAATAACGCATATACGAAACGAATTCCGAAAATGAATCATTCTAACATACAGTTAATGACAAAACAAAATTATTAACTTAACAAATGAATCTGAAATGAAACGAATGTCTCCATCCTGCACATCTCTACACATTTCATTGGACAAGATAACTGCATGCAGGTACAGCAACCAACCAGATTCTGGTAACTTCAGTGAGATCAATGAAAGAAGAATTCTGATTGGCTGCAACGGAATACTGAATGTTAGTACACATTGGGGGGGTTCACTTTGCATGGGAAGTTGCACTTTGCAAATTTGCCCCAAAAACTTAGTGAATGAAGTGAATTTCCCGCTGACTTCCATCATCCAATCACGTGCAAGCAGAAATGTTGTCTTTTTTTTTCCTTGCACGTGATTGGGCATTCCTTGCAAAGTGAAACTTTCACCACGTTCACCAAATTCTGGGGAGAAATTCCTTTTTTCAGAATGCAACTTCCCTTTGCAAACTTCCCCCCCCCAGTACAAAGACGTAGAGGGCCTTGTAAGTATTCACCTGCGATTCCGATCTCTCTGAATACGGAGGTGGGTGTGTCGGGTGTAGTAGTTGTAGTAGCGGGGGCCCCTCCGGTCAGAGCTGGGAAAAGAGGCAAAGCCCCCAGAGCTCTGCCCAGCAGCCTCGGCCCCAGGCTGAGCACGCGGATCTTCACATCGCGGTAGCAGTGGTTGATCATACGCAGGTGAACGTTCACCTTGGTCCTGATGCGGATCAGACACTTCACCATGCTGGCCGAAAACGTTCGGGAATTTCCTCCACCGATCACGTCTGCAATGGATTCCCTTCGGCGCTCAATCTCTTCTCGCGATCTCCTTCGCACAATCCGTTTGTCGCGGATTCACCTGCACCGTCTGTCTGTCTATTCACGTTCTGGACACCTTCTATCCCCAGCACCTCCCTGCTTCTGTCTGATCCCGTCCTCACCCCCCCCCCCTCCTCCCCTCCCCCTCCTCTCTGACATACAAGGTGAAGCTTTGGCCTCCCGGCAGCTATTTTAGGCGATCGTATATTTACTAGTGAGCTCAGGCAGCATGACGACTCTGAGGACTGGGTGTCCAGCTGTCACTTGCCTCTCCCATAAATGCTGTATGTTAGCAGATAGGGTTGCACCGATACTAGTATCGGTACCGATACCGAGTATTTGCACAAGTATCGGTACTCGTGCAAACACACCGATATTCTCAGGCTCGGCTCTTTGAGCTGTCAGTGGGGTCTCCCCGGTGTTAACCACTTCAGCCCCGGACCATTTGGCTGGCCAAAGACCAGAGCATTTTTTGCGATTCGGCACTGCGCCGCTTTAACTGACAATTGCGCGGTCGTGCGGCGTTGTACACAAACAAAATTGACGTCCTTTTTTTCCCATAAGTAAAGCTTTCTTTTGGTGGTATTTGTTTACCTCTGCGTTTTTTATTTTTTGCGCTATAAACAGCAGATCTCTCTCTCTACTCCCCTGTCAGAACGGGGATCTGTTTGTTTACATACACAGGTCACCCCCCGTTCCGGTTCACTGTGGAGCGATTGTGGCCTCCGGCCACGTGCATCGGCTCCGACGTTGCGGCGCGGGAACGCGCCCCCCCTATTTCTCTTATAGCAGCCGACGTACACCTACGGCGATTCGCACAGCCGTGCCGACCTGCCACAGTATAATGACAGCGGCTGGGCAGCAAGCGGTTAAACAAAAAAAAAAAGGCAATAAAAAAATAAATATATATAAATATATATATCTATATATAGATATATATATCTATATATATATAGATATATATCTATATATATCTATATATATAGATATATATTTATATATATATTTTTTTTACTTTCTGCTATAAAACTTCTCCAATAAAAAAACATTGAAAAATCTAATTTCTTCATAAATTTAGGCCATCATGTATTCTGCTACATATTTTTGGTAAAAAAAATCCCAATAAGTGTACACTGATTGGTTTGCGCAAAAGTTATCGCGTCTACAAACTATGGGATATATACTGGAATTTTTATTCTTTTATTTTTTTTTATACTAGTAATGACTGCGATATTGCGGCAGGCAGTCTGACACTTTGTGGGAACCAGTGACACTAAGGCCTCGCGCACACTGGACATTTTTGGACGTTTTTACAGCGGCTGTTTTTGGCTTCAGATGTTTTTTTCTACAGTCAATAAACTCCCCACCATGTTATCCTATTGTGTCCATGCGCACACATGGGCTGTTATCAGCAGTTTTTGTCTGGGGCGTTTTTTGGCTTTAAAACCCCCCCCCCCCCCCCCCCAAAACTAGTGAGTTCTGAGAGGAGTTTTTCAGCTGTTTTCAGCTGTAAAAATGCTCTAACCTAAAAAAACGCAGATAAACACTCACCAGCATTTTTGGACGTTTTTGTTCCATTGAAAAAAAAAAAAAAAACGCTAAAGAACGCTAACGCTGAAAAACGCTAAAATATAATAAACGCTATTGCAAAAACATCAAAAAACTCACTGCAAAGCTACTGGCGTTTTTATAGCGTTATTTTAACATCCAGTGTGCATGAGGCCTATACAGCGATCAGTGCTAAGAATATGCACTGTCACTGGCTGGGAAGGGGTTAAAGCATCTAGAGCGACCAAGGGGTTAACTGTGTGCCTAAGCACTGTGTTTGTGTTTAATATGTGGTGCCTTTACTAAGGGATGCGCTTTGCAGGGAAACAAAATCCAGCACATCCCCGCAGCACATCCTTCCATCCTCATCTTTTAGGTGTGCAATGTGCTCCAAATTTGTCTTTTTACTGTTAATATATATTTTTTTTAAAAATTTGGGTTATTTTTACTTTCTTCCGCTATGTGTCTCTCGTAATCTTTTTTAGCCGCCTTGATTGAAATTTTATATTTCCTATTGCATTCCTTGTAGTGCAGGAATGCTGATGGTGACCCATTCCCTTTATATTTTTTAACCTCTTCCCATCCCACGTATAGTCAAATGACAGCCACAAGGTGGCTCTCTCATCCTGGGCCACCGCCATATGACGTCCTTGGCTTCCCGGCCATTAAGGGGCGCCCGTGTGGCGTCATTCCGGAGCCGATGTGCATACCTCGCGGCCGTGATGTCCGCCGGGCACCCGCGATTGCTGGTCACAGAACAGGGCCGTGGATCTGTGTGTGTAAACACACAGATCCACGTCCTGTCAGGGGAGAGGAACACGGACCGGTCACTTCCCCCAGTCAGTCCCCTCCTCCCACAGTTAGAATCACTCCCTAAGTAACACATTTACCCCTTGATCGCCCCCTAGTGTTAACCCCTTACCTGCCAGTGACATTTATACAGTAATCAGTGCATTTCAATATTGCAGTCCTGACAAAAATCGCAGGTCGCTGCCATTACCAGTAAAAAAATAAATAAAAATGCCATAAATTCATCTCCTATTTTGTAGACGCTATAACTTTTGCGCAAGCCAAACAATATGCGCTTATTGCGATTTTTTTTTTACCAAAAATATGTGGAAGAATACATATCGGCCTAAACTGAGGAAAAATATGTTTGTTTTTTTTCAAAAAAATTGGGATATTTATTATAGCAAAAAGTAAAAATATTGTGTTTATTTCAAAATTGTCGCTCTTTTTTTGTTTATAGCGCAAAACATAAAAAACGCAGAGGTGATCAAATACCACCAAAAGAAAGCTCTATTTGTGGGAAAAAAAATGTCATATGGGTACAGTGGTGTATGACCGCGCAATTGTCATTCAAAGTGCGACAGCGCTGAAAGCTGAAAATTGGCCTGGGCAGGAAGGGGGTGAAAATGCACTGTATTGAAGTGGTTAAAGGCCATACTTTTCTCCTTGATGAGGCTACTCACATTACGGTTTGACCACCCAGGTCTAATTTTTGCTTTACTATATTTATTGCGCAATGGAATGCACTGTTTGATACCTTTTTCTAATATATGTCCCTAAAGCATTCCCATTTCTCCTCTGTGTTCATTGACTCCAGAATTTGGTCCCAATTAATGTCACGAAGAAATGACTGTAGCTCAGGAAAATTGGCTCATTGAAATTTTAGTATGTTTTTTGTACCACACTTATGCCTCCCTTTCCTGTGATTTATGGTAAACGCGATCGTCCTAGGATCGCCGGATCCCAAGCTGTCCTGTAACTCCGCATCTGAGATCAGACTTGGATCGTTCGTAGTTAATAGATCTAACAGGGCATTCTTTCTAGTTCTAAATCCACCATTTGGGACATGAAGTTGTCCTGTAAAACATTCATGAAATGACGGGCTTTTACTGAGTGAGTTGTTCCCTCTGCCTAATCAATATCAGGATCATTGAAGTCCCCCATTAGGATTACCTTTCCCTGTTTCCCTGCCATTTCTGAGATAGTGATTCCAGCTCCTCCTCCTCCTTCATGTTGGGTGGTCTATAGGTGGTCTATAGCATACCCCCACTATTCATTTTCCACTCACCTCCTCTCTTTGAAGTTATACCCATACTGATTCCACCTCCCCCCTGGTCCCATACATAATGTCGCTCCTCTCTACCACCCTTACATCACTTTTGATATATAAACACACCCCTCCCCCTCGTCTACCTTCCCCGTCCTTTCGATATAAGGTATACCCCTGTATATTGACCCGCCAATTGCGTGATTTGTCAAACCAAGTTTCAGTTATTCCCACAAAGCCTAAGTCCTCCTCGTGTAATAGCAGCTCCAGATCCACTATTCTGTTAGCTAGGCTCCTACTGTGTTTCCCCCCGAAAGTAAGACCTACCCTGAAAATAAGACCTACCTTGATTTTCCAGGAGGGCTGCAATATAAGCCCTACCACCGAAAATAAGACCTAGCGTGAGTTCATAGGTTGGCTGCAATATAAGCCCTACCACCGAAAATAAGACCTAGCGTGAGTTCATAGGTTGGCTGCAATATAAGCCCTACCCCAAAAATAAGCCCTAGTTTAAAGTGGTTGTCTCCTCCTCTCCTCCTGCCTGTCAGCGGAGGGATCTCGATCCCCCCTCCCTCTGCAATGCTCGGATCGCGGAAGAGCGCTCAGGCGGGATATGGAAGCCCAGAGCGGCGTTATAATAAGGTACCTGACACAACAGATTACAGAAACACACACCTTTCCCACCATATACTACTGGAATAGAGAGGACTCTAGCAGCCCACAACCACTTTTACTTCACACTGGGGATTCCTGCCAGGCAGGGAGGGAGAGGGGTAGAGAAGACAACACATTAAATAGCAAGCCCTACCCCGAAAATAGGCCCTACTGTGTTTTTGGTTGCCGAAATGAATATAAGACCGGGGCTTATTTTCGGGGGAAACACGGTAGCATTTGTGTATTTGCCTCATTTTGTTGTATGAACGTATAATGTTTTAACCCTTTGTTTCTCCTGCCATTGTTTTTGAATTGGAATTGGCCTCTCCCTTCCCCCGGGATTGGTTGTTATGGGTGTATTTTCACTGCTATTACTACTGCTGACTCTCCTATCACCCTCTGTCACCGGCTCCCCGTCGGCTATCGCTTTCACTGATCCCTCCCCCCAGCACCTAGTTTAAAAGCCCCTCCAACTTTGTGGCCATCTTACTTCCCAATAGAGCTGTACCATCCCCATTAAAGTGCACCCCATCCTTACTAAAGAGCTAGAGTTGCCAACTTTTCATCAAGCCAAACCCCAACACTTTAAGAGCAATTTATTAAAAATGTTTTGCATTTAACACTATAGGATTGTAAAAGACCTGGAGCACCTTTGGGTGCCCCAAGAAGAGCAGTATTGCAGCCCATGTAGCATCCCGTGAGGAGCAGTGGGTGTGGCCAAATTGTGTTAATAATGGGAGAAGTTTAAGGAACGTAGGTAAATCAAACAAGGTCAGTCTGTCCCCCAGTACAGCCCCCCCCCAGGTCAGTCTGTCCCCCAGTACATACCCTCCAGGTCCATCTGTCCCCCAGTATAATCCCCCCCCAGGCCAGTCTGTCCCCCAGTACAGCCCTGCCCCACCCCCCAGGTCAATCTGTCCACCAGTACATACCCTCCAGGCCCATCTGTCCCCCAGTATAATCCCCCCCAGGCCAGTCTGTCCCCCAGTATAATCCCCCCCAGGCCAGTCTGTCCCCCAGTACAGCCCCCCCAAGGTCAGTCTGCCCACCAGTACATACCCTCCAGGTCCATCTGTCCCCCAGTATAATCACCCCAGGCCAGTCTGTCCCCCAGTACAGCCCCCCCAGGTCAGTCTGTCCACCAGTACATACCCTCCAGGCCCATCTGTCCCCCAGTATAATCCCCCCCAGGCCAGTCTGTCCCCCAGTACAGCCCCCCCTCCCAGCGGCCGAGAAAGGGTTAAATACCACCGCAAAGCGCCTCTGCAGAGGCGCTTTGCCGGCGGTATAGCCGCGCCGTCCCATTGATTTCAATGGGCAGGAGCGGTAAAGGAGCTCCTTCACCGCTCCGAAGTTGCTGCTGGCAGGACTTTTTTTACCGTCCTGCCAGCGCATCACTCCAGTGTGCAAGCCCCCGGGGCTTTCACACTGGAATGACAGTAGCGGTACTTTCGGGCGGTTTGCACGCGCTATTATTAGCGCAATAGCGCCTGCAAACCGCCCCAGTGTGCAAGGGCTCTAACTGCAAATATCGAGCGGCATAAAAAATTGCAACAACCACCATTTTATTCTGCAGGGGTACTTTTTTTTTGAGGGGTGGGGGAGGTGGAGAGAGGGGGTACAGTTATTTCTAGCAAAAAAATGCAGATTTTAACACGTGTGCACAAAAATGAAAATACAGTCAGGTCCATAAATATTGGGACATCGACATAATTCTAATCTTTTTGGCTCTGTACACCACCACCATTGATGTGAAATGAAACAAACAAGATGTGCTTTAACTGCAGACTTTCCGCTTTAATTTGAGGGTATTTACATCCAAATCAGGTGAACGGTGTAGGAATTACAACAGTTTGTATATGTGCCTCCTACTTTTTAAGGGACCAAAAGTAATGGGACAGATTAACAATCATCCATCAAACTTTCACTTTTTAATACTTGGTTACAAATCCTTTGCAGTCAATTACAGCCTGAAGTCTGGAACACATAGACATCACCAGACGCTGGGTTTCATCCCTGGTGATGCTCTGCCAGGCCTCTACTGCAACTGTCTTCAGTTCCTGCTTGTTCTTGGGGCATTTTCCCTTCAGTTTTGTCTTCAGCAAGTGAAATGCATGCTCAATCGGATTCAGGTCAGGTGATTGACTTGGCCATTACATAACATTCCACTTCTTTCCCCTAAAAAACTCTTTGGTGTCTTTCGCAGTATGCTTCGGGTCATTGTCCATCTGCACTGTGAAGCGCCGTCCAATGAGTTATGAAGCATTTTGCTGAATATGAGCAGATAATATTGTCCGAAACACTTCAGAATTCATCCTGCTGCTTTTGTCAGCAGTCACATCATCAATAAATACAAGAGAACCCGTTCCATTGGCAGCCATACATGCCCACGCCATGACACTACCACCACCATGCTTCACTGATGAGGTGGTATGCTTTGGGTCATGAGCAGTTCCTTTCCTTCTCCATACTCTTCTCTTCCCATCACTCTGGTACAAGTTGATCTTGGTCTCATCTGTCCATAGGATGTTGTTCCAGAACTGTGAAGGCTTTTTTACATGTTGTTTGGCAAACTCTAATCTGGCCTTCCTGTTTTTGAGACTCACCAATGGTTTACATCTTGTGGGGAACCCTCTGTATTCACTCTGGTGAAGTCTTCTCTTGATTGTTGACTTTGACACACATACACCGACCTCCTGGAGAGTGTTCTTCATCTGGCCAACTGTTGTGAAGGGTGTTTTCTTCACCAGGGAAAGAATTCTTCGGTCATCCACCACAGTTGTTTTCCGTGGTCTTCCGGGTCTTTTGGTGTTGCTGAGCTCACCGGTGCGTTCTTTCTTTTTAAGGATGTTCCAAACAGTTGATTTGGCCACACCTAATGTTTTTGCTATCTCTCTGATGGGTTTGTTTTTTCAGCCTAATGATGGCTTGCTTCACTGATAGTGACAGCTCTTTGGATCTCATATTGAGAGTTGACAGCAACAGATTCCAAATGCAAAATAGCACACTTGAAATGAACTCTGGACCTTTTATCTGCTCCTTGTAAATGGGATAATGAGGGAATAACACACACCTGGCCATGGAACAGCTGAGCAGCCAATTGTCCCAGTACTTTTGGTCCCTTAAAAAGTGGGAGGCACATATACAAACTGTTGTAATTCCTACACCGTTCACCTGATTTGGATGTAAATACCCTCAAATTAAAGCTGAAAGTCTGCAGTTAAAGCACATCTTGTTCATTTCATTTTGCATCCATTGTGGTGGTGTATAGAGCCAAAAAGATTAGAATTGTGTCGATGTCCCAATATTTATGGACCTGACTGTATTTCCTCAGTAGATAAGTGGTTAAAAAATTAAAGCAAAAAAGAAACACCAAAAAAATATTTCAAGCCGCTCGGTCACCATGTATAAACACATACATGGAGTATGTAAACGTATGATCAGGGTGTGGCTGCGTATGAAAACCACCATTGTGCCACCCATGTTACATATCATTGTATACACCAGAATGAGAGCAATAATTCTGGCGCCATCGTTCGCAGCTAACTCCGAAGTTATGACCTGTAAAGACTTTTAAAGCGTTGTCTATGGACAATTCTAAATCCCGAAGTGTGTTGCTGCTTCGCAGGTGTGCGCAATTATAGGGCTTTACATGTTTGGTATCTATTTAGTTGACACAATCTTATCTTTTATACTTTACTAAAAAAAAAAAAAAAAAAATGGGTAATACATTGTGTTTGTGTGCAATAAAATTAACTTTACTGTATTTTTTTTTTTTACTAAAAATATGTTTGTTAAACATGCATACAAATATCATGTGACAAAAAAAAATTGCAACTGCCACCATTTTTATCTCCAGGGTCTCTGCTTTAAGAGAAAGGGAAAAAAAAAATGCAAAAACAGCATCAATTATTGATAAGAATTGAACTATAGAGCGCCCTGCATACCTTCCATGATGGATATGTGTACGGCTCTCCTGCGGGTCCGCGGAACGCTACTCAACCGCAGTCCATGGCTGATCGAGGGACAACTGCGACTTGGTACCATCCCCGCCCTGTGACACACACACATATATATATATACATTAGGTTAGTGCCCCGGAACCCAATACACAACCATCAATACTAAACATATCTATCTGCAGTGGACTTTCCGCCATCAGGAAGATTCAAATCCTAATGAGCAACACAGACAGTTCTCACTTACTGCAATTTTCTAATTGAAAGCTGTATCAGCGATACCATTTTCTACACTTTTCTCAGAAGTTGTAAACCCTCCACATACCCAGTGTAGTGACAGGACTCAGGTGATGCACAGAGATATAACAGATCCTTCTACACAAGTTGTACCTGTTTATCTTCGGCCCTCTCTTCTCTACAGCCATTTAGTGCAGAATTTATACAGCATGTATTCTTTCAGAAAGCAGGGGGCGGGGCGCTGTAGTTACACTCTGCAGAGCTCAGTGAGAGCTGATTTGAGGGAAGAGACACCCACACCCCCCCCCCCCCCTTTTTCACACAGGAATGGAGCTGAGGCTGTCACTTTTTTATCTCTTGGTGTCAGGAACACTTATCAGAAGTGACTCATGCTGGTAGCAGTGGAAGGATGCAGCAGACTGAAATGACACTTAGTGGACTGAGGCAAGTACACACTATAGAGGGATGTGCTTTGTTCATATTCCATGTCTGAACTCCGGGTATGATCAGTACAAAGAGAGACGCAATCTTCTGGGTTCTATGCGAACGGCTTCCGCTCTGCACACTGACCACGGGTCTTTATTTATTTATTTTTTTTCAGTGAATACAAAGCGTTCTCTGATTGGATAAGGTGGAGGGGAGGGGCAGTGATGTCCCAATCTCCACCTCATCCAATCAGAGGACACCTTGTATTCATTGAAATAAAAATACAAGGCGTTCTGTGAATGGCGGAGTTGTGGAGTGAGCAACCCCCTGTGGCCAGTATGCAGAAGGGCAGATGCTTGCCACAAGACCCGGAAGATGATGGTGATCACTGTAGTAGCACCGACTACTACAGTGATTATCAGCTTCCCCGTCGCCCCCCTCGGGTATGAGATGGGAGGAGAGGGGAGGGGGGAGAAGAGGGGGGAGAGGGGAGGGGTAGTGGGAAGGAGGTGAGGATAGGGGTGGGTAGGAGGAGAGGGGAGGGGCAGGTAGGAAGAGAGAGGGGTGTTGAGGAGGAGAGGAGAGGGGAGGGGGGGGGGAAGAGGGAGGGGAGGGGTAGTGGGGAGGAGATCGGGTTCTCACACACAGACTATGCAGGGAAGAATTGATCAGACGAACGATCAATGGAAGAATTTGATCGATTGAAGGAAGGTACACACAATGGATTGATGGAAGGATCAGTCGATGGAAGGATTGGTCGACCTATGGAAGGAATAATTGATCAAAGGAAGGAAGGATCGAAGGAAGGATTGGCCTATCGATCGAAAGAGGAATCGAAGAAAGTAATGATTGATCGGTGGAGAAGGAGAGGGGAGGAGTGGGGAGGAGGAGAGGATAGGGGTGAGGAGACGGGAGGGGCAGGTAGGAGGAGAGGGGCGGGGAGAGGGGAGGGGTAGTGTGGAGGAGGAGAGGATAGGGTTGGGTGGGAGGAGAGGGGTGGGGAGGAGAGGAGAGGAGAGGGGAGGGGGAGAAGAGGGGGGAGAGGGGAGGGGTAGTGGGGAGGAGGAGAGGATAGGGGTGGGTAGGAGGAGAGGAAAGGGGAGGGGCGGGTAGGAAGAGAGGGGTGGGGAGGAGGAGAGGAGAGGGGAGGGGGAGAAGAGGGGGGAGAGGGGAGGAGATCGGGTTCTCAGACACAGACTATGCAAATGACAGGGAGAGAGGGAGGAGATGTAGAGAGATGCTGAGGAGAGAGCAGGATGATGGAGGCACATAATCTGACCACGCTATCAGAGATCAGCAGCCATGATAAGTGTGGTCAGATTACAGAGGGGAAGACAGGAACAGGCAGGATCAACCAGGTATTGTAGAACATAGAAAGGGATAAATGACAATACAAAAGCACTGTGCTATATAACATGGGACAGTAGCATGTTTTTTTTTTTTTGTTTTTGTTTTTTTAGGGTTACAACCACTTTAAGGCTTTATGCACATGGACAGATTTGCATTTGCCCGGAATGTCATAGAGCTGCCCATGAACAGGTACACAGCTATGAGTGCCCCTACTGGGCATTCGCTGCATTACATCTGTGCACGTGTGTAGCTCTAGGACATCCTGCGCACCAGAAATTCGCAGTCTTTGCTCTGCACAGGGATTGCACTCATCTTGTAAATTAATATAAAACATAAACATAAATATAAATATAATATAATATAAAAACACAGAGCGGAGTTGGTAGGTAACGGGAGTGCTAACCTGTGGATCTCGGGTGGATCCCTCTTGATTTTTGCACTGGATTCCATCACTTCTTTGGCGACTCGTCCGCTATTGTAAGAAGAGAAATAAATAAAATCTTTTTCTCCAACATAATAGGAAGCTGTCATCTACTGTAGACTTTATCAACCTTTTCTCAGTCCTGGAACCCTTTAAGGACCAGCGGGTGTGTGTGGTAGCACCACAGAATTGCCCATGTGCGGATCGCAGCAAATCACACTGTATACTTTTTTTTTTTTAAACAAGCTTTATTAAAATGTCACACAGTGACATTTCATTAAAACGACAATAAAGGCTCAATTTATAAAAATAAATAAATAAATTATACTTACCTGCTCTGTGTAATGGTTTTGCACAGAGCAGCCCAGATCCTCCCCTTCTCAGGTCCCCTGCTGAAGCTCTGGGCTCCTCCCCCTTACTAAGTGCACCCCCATAGCAAGCCGCTTTCTATGGGGGGTACTCATACCGGCTCGCTCTCCAGCCCCACTCTGTGCATCCATAAGACCCACAGGATGGGGCTCGGCCCCACCCCTGTTCCCTGCTCACTGGCTGTGATTGCCAGCCAATAAGAAGGCAGAGACCCGGGACAGCAGCCACTCCCATGCACATTGCTAGATCGGGATTGGGCTCGGGTAAGTATTAAGGGGGACTGTGGGGGGCTGGATACTGAAGGTTTTCTGCATGAAGGTAGGGTTGCACCGATACCGTAGCTAGTACTGATACTTTTGGTCAAGTACTGGCTGATACCGATTACCGATACCTTTACGGTGCAATTTGAGCCCATACAAAATGAATGAGCTCATATCACACTGCAAAGAATCGCATGCAATTTGAACATGTGGTTTCCCGTACCGCTCCTGTGTGAACCCAGGCTGAAATCATTATGACAAGGACACAAAGTAAGGTCCATAAAGACATGGATGAGCGAGTATGGGGTGGAGGAACTTGACTGGCCTGCACAGAGTCCTGACCTCAACCCGATAGAACACCTTTGTGATGAATTAGAGCGGAGACTGCGAGCCAGGCCTTCTCATCCAACATCAGTGCCTGACCTCACAAATGCTCTTCTGGAAGAATGGTCAAACATTCCCATAGACACCCTCCTAAACCTTGTGGACGGCCTTCCCAGAAGAGTTGAAGCTGTTATAGCTGCAAAGGGCGGGGCCAACTCAATATTGAACCCTACGGACTAATGCCCTGTACACACGGTTGGACATTCCGACAACAAAATCCTAGGATTTTTTCCGACGGATGTTGGCTCAAACTTGTCTTGCATACACACGGTCACACAATGTTGTCGGAAAAGCCGATCATTCTGAACGCGGTGACGTAAAACACGTACGTCGGGACTATAAACGGGGCAGTGGCCAATAGCTTTCATCTCTTTATTTATTCTGAGCATGCGTGGCACTTTGTCCGTCGGATTTGTGTACACACGATCGGAATTTCCGACAACGGATTTTGTTGTCGGAAAATTTTATAGCCTGCTCTCCAACTTTGTGTGTCGGAAAATCCGATGGAAAATGTGTGATGGAGCCCACACACGGTCGGAATTTCCGACAACAAGGTCCTATCACATATTTTCTGTTGGAAAATCCGACCGTGTGTACGGGGCATAAGACTGGAATGCCATTAAAAGTTCATGTGCGTGTAAAGGCAGGCGTCCCAATACTTTTGACAATATACAGTGCCTTGAAAAAGTATTCATACCCCTTGAAATTTTCCATATTTTGTGATGTTACAACCAAAAACGTAAATGTATTTTATTGGGATTTTATGTGATAGACCAACACAAAGTGGCACATAATTGTGAAGTGGAAGGAAAATGATCAATGGTTTTCAACATTTATTACAAATAAATATGTGAAAAGTGTGGGGGGTACATTTGTATGGCGCCCCCCGGAGTCAATACTTTGTAGAACCCCCTTTCTCTACAAGTCTTTTTGGGGAAGTCTCTACCAGCTTTGCCCATCTAGAGAGGGACATTTTTGCCCATTCTTCTTTGTAAAATATCTCAAGCTCTGTCAGATTGGATGGAGAGCGTCTGTGAACAGCAATTTTCAAGTCTTGCCACAGATTCTCAATGTGATTTAGGTCTGGACTGTGACTGGGCCATTCTAACACATGAATATGCTTTGATCTAAACCATTCCATTGTAGCTCTGGCTGGATGTTTAGGAGTAATTGTCCTGCTGGAAGGTGAACCTCCGCCCCGGTCTCAAGTCTTTTGCAGAGTCTAATGCCGCGTACACACGGTCGGACTTTCCGGCATACTTGGTCCGGCGGACCAGAGTGTGCCGGACAATCCGCCCGTGTGTGGGCGCCGGCGGACTTTTCCGGCGGACTTCTTCCCAAAAGCCCGCCGGACCTAGATTTGAACCAAGTTTCAAATCTTTCCGTCGGACTCAGTTTCGGGCGGAAAGTCCGCTCGTGTGTGTGCTGGTCCGACGGAAAGGCCGCTCGTGTGTAGGCTGGTCCGACGGACCAGATACGACGCGAGGGCAGGGTATTGCATCTCGCGCTCGCTGCAATAGGAAAAACAAATTTTCCTATTGCGGCGAGCGTGGGGCATACCAGGCCCTTAGGTCTGGTATGGATTATAAAGGGAAGCCCCTACGCCGAAAAAACGGCGTGGGGTCCCCCCTAAAATCCATACCAGACCCCGATCCGAGCACGCAGCCTGGCCGGTCAGGAAAGGGGGTGGGGACGAGCGAGCGCCCCCCCCCCTCCTGAACCGTACCAGGCCGCATGCCCTCAACATGGGGGGTGGGTGCTTTGGGGGAGGGGGGCGCCCTTCGGGGCCCCCCCACCTCAAAGCACCTTGTCCCCATGTTGATGAGGACAAGGGCCTCTTCCCGACAACCCTGGCCGTTGGTTGTCGGGGTCTGCGGGCGGGGGGCTTATCGGAATCTGGGAGCCCCCTTTAATAAGGGGGCCCCCAGATCCCGGCACCCCACCCTATGTGAATGAGTATGGGGTACATGGTCCCCCTACCCCTTCACCTAGGGAAAAATTGTAAGTAATAAAACACACTACACAGGTTTTTAAAATATTTTATTAAACAGCTCCGGGGGGGGATCTTCCTCCGGCTTCGGGGGTCTTCTTCCGGCTTCGGGGGTCCCTCCGCTTCATCTTCTCCCGGCGTCCGGTTGGTTCTTCTCCGCTCTCTTCTCCCGGTGTTCCAGTTCTTCGGCCGGCTCCTCTGCTGTGTTCAGGTAGCTCTCTTGCCAGCAGAGGTCCGGACTTCTGGGCTTCTGGTCTTCTGGTCTTCTCTTCTCCAGATGTTGACACGACGCTCTCTCCGTCTGGACTGCTCTCTGAGGGCTGCGTTGTGACTTATATAGGCGGAGACCCCGCCCCCTTTTGATGTCACAGTCCCTGGGCATGCTGGGACTGTGACGTTTTAGGGGCGTGGTCACTGGGTGATGTTGACCACGCCCCTAAAACGTCACAGTCCCAGCATGCCCAGGGACTGTGACATCAAAAGGGGGCGGGGTCTCCGCCTATATAAGTCACAACGCAGCCCTCGGAGAGCAGTCCAGACGGAGAGAGCGTCGTGTCAACATCTGGAGAAGAGAAGACCAGAAGACCAGAAGCCCAGAAGTCCGGACCTCTGCTGGCAAGAGAGCTACCTGAACACGGCAGAGGAGCCGGCCGAAGAACTGGAACACCGGGAGAAGAGAGCGGAGAAGAACCAACCGGACGCCGGGAGAAGATGAAGCGGAGGGACCCCCGAAGCCGGAAGAAGACCCCCGAAGCCGGAGGAAGATCCCCCCCCCCCGGAGCTGTTTAATAAAATATTTTAAAAACCTGTGTAGTGTGTTTTATTACTTACAATTTTTCCCTAGGTGAAGGGGTAGGGGGACCATGTACCCCATACTCATTCACATAGGGTGGGGTGCCGGGATCTGGGGGCCCCCTTATTAAAGGGGGCTCCCAGATTCCGATAAGCCCCCCGCCCGCAGACCCCGACAACCAACGGCCAGGGTTGTCGGGAAGAGGCCCTTGTCCTCATCAACATGGGGACAAGGTGCTTTGAGGTGGGGGGGCCCCGCAGGGCGCCCCCCTCCCCCAAAGCACCCACCCCCCCATGTTGAGGGCATGCGGCCTGGTACGGTTCAGGAGGGGGGGGCGCTCGCTCGTCCCCACCCCCTTTCCTGACCGGCCAGGCTGCGTGCTCGGATCGGGGTCTGGTATGGATTTTAGGGGGGACCCCACGCCGTTTTTTCGGCGTAGGGGCTTCCCTTTATAATCCATACCAGACCTAAGGGCCTGGTATGTCCCGCAACGGGGCTCGCAAGGTGTCAATCTCGCCGATAAAAGCGGCAAGATTGACTTCCTTTTCTAGTCCCGTCGCACCTGAGTCACGTTCAAAATGAACGGACTTGGCCGTGTGTGGGCAAGTCCGTTCATTCTGAAAGTCCGCCGGAACTCCGGCGAAAGTCCGTCGGAAAGACGGGCGGACTTAGCCCGCCGGAAAGTCCCGGCGTGTGTGGGCAAGTCCGTCCGTTTTAAAGTCCGGCGCACCTGGCGGACAAAGTCCGTCGGAAAGTGTGCCGGACCAAGTAGGATAGAAAGTCCGACCGTGTGTACGCGGCATAACAGGTTTTCTTCTAAGTTTGCCCTGTATTTGTCTCCATCCATCTTCTCATCAACTCTGACCAGCTTCCCTGTCCCTGCTGAAGAAAAGCATCCCCACCACATGATGCTGCCACCACCATGTGTTCAGCCACCTGGTGTGTTCAGGGTGATGTGCAGTGTTAGTTTTCCCCACACATAGCGTTTTGCTTTTAGGCCAAAAAGTTCAATTTTGGTCTCATCTGACCAGAGCACCTTCTTCCACATGTTTGCTGTGTCCTCCACATGGCTTCTCACAAACTACAAACAGGACTTCTTATGACTTTCTTTCAACAATATCTCAATATATATATCACATATGAACCGCATGCAGCTCACAGCATGGGGGGTCCTGGGTCACCGTTTCAGGTTTGATTTCAGCCCACATTTTTGGCTGAATTCGGACCTGAAACGGACCATAAGAAGCACAGCGTTTTTGTGCAAATCGCACCGAACCCACCGCAGAGATATGTGAACCAGCTCCATCAGAGAGCCGGTCAAAATCTCCTCCTATTGCCAATTGGATGTGGGGATTCCGCATCCAATTTGCAATAGTGTGAACGAAGCCTAAAGGGCAGATTTGTGGAGAACACGACTAATAGTTGTCCTGTGGACAGATTCTCCCACCTGAGCTGTGGATCTCTGCAGCTCCTCCAGAGTTACCATGGACCTCTTGGCTCTTCTCTGATGAATGCTCTCCTTGCCCGGCCGGTCAGTTTAGGTGGACGGTCATGTCTTGGTAGGTTGGCAGTTGTGCCATACTCTTTCCATTTTCCGATGATGGATTGAACAGAGCTCCGTGAGATGTTCAAAGCTTGGGATAATTTTTTATAACCTAACCCTGCTTTATACTTCTCCACAACTTTATCCCTGACCTGTCTGGTGTGTTCCTTGGCCTTCATGATGCTGTTTGTTTACTAAGGTTCTCTAACAAACCTCTGAGGGCTTCAAAGAACAGCTGTATTTATACTGAGATTAAATGACACACAGGTGGACTTTATGTACTAATTAGGTGACTTCTGAAGGCAATTGGTTCCACTAGATTTTAGTTAGGGGTATCAGAGTAAAGGGGGCTGAATACAAATGCCCCCCACACACTTTTCACGTTTATTTATAAAAAAAAAAATTGAAAACCATTTATCATTTTTCTTTCCACTTCACAATTATGTGCCACTTTGTGTTGGTCTATCACATAAAATCCCAATAAAATACATTTACATTTTTGTTTGTAACATGACAAGATTTGGAAAAATTCAAGGGGTATGAATACTTTTTCAAGGCACTGTAGTGTATATATTTGTGCCTGACTTTGAAAACAAAAACTCACTTATAAGAGTTGATTTACTAAAATTGGAGAGTGCAAAATCTGGTGCAACTGTGCATAGTGACGTCATCGTGGCTCCAGCCACTCACACAGCCGGATTCCGGGAACCCGGAAAGGAAGATGGGGAGAAGATGGAAGTCCTGTCAGCAGTGACAGCACACCGCTGGAGGGCTTTGTTCTAATGTAAGTTTCACATAATGTGCAAGTATGCGATGCATACTAGCACGTTATGACATTGCCTTGCAGGTTTAAAAAAAGAAAAAAAAAGCCAGCTATTTACTACCACTTTAAAACATCATACATTTTTATTGTAGACAAAAAGATATAGCATCGTATTTGTTATAGATACATCATTAAGAAACGTTTCATCTCATGTGTACAAGGTAAATGAATAATACCAACTACAAATCTCAGGAACATCCCATTTGGAATGTCAGCAAGGTTGACTAGAATAAGGTTGACGTGTTTCGCTAGTTACCCTGCTTCCTCAGGACCTCTCAGACCTCTTATGTATCAAAATATGACAAAATGTTTAATTAAAACTCAAACTCATCACAAATACCCTCAATGGGGGGGGGGGGGGGGGTACTGTGTTTCACAGAGCAGGTTTCGGGCGCTCCATTGGAAGGGGGGGGGGGGACCATACAAGAAACGTGCACATGAGATGTCACAAATTAAAGGAGCTCCAGATGGTATTAGAGGATGCATATAACCCAATTTGAAGAGGGTGAAAAAAAAAAAAAGAGAAAGTACTGAAGGGTATATCTCTGGATATGCAGCTCAACAAACAACGCGCCCCATATTCATGTGTTAAGATGAGTCCTCTGGGTATGAGGTATACATCCTGTGCCCTTTCCATGCATAGGAGGACAGTGCAGGCCCAGGGAGGGGAGGGGGGAAGGATTGGTTGCTGTGCGCCCCCATTCTCTTAAATAGGTTGCAGTGGCGGCTGGTGGTATATTTTTGGGTAGGGCAGCAAACAATCTACCTGTGCCCCACCTCCTGGTCGTTCTCCCCCAAGCCCCACACTTACCCCATCTAGGCAGCTCTTCCTCCAGGCGGTGTCTTCTCCTCCTGGTGCTTCATGGCAGCTTCCCATGCCTCCTCCTCCGCAGCCAATAGGATTGCTTCTCCTCTCGGCCAATCAGGTGACGGGTCTCAGGACCTGCTTCCTGATTGGCCAGGAGTTGAATCAGGATGACAATAATGAATATTCATACGCTATTGTCACACAACTGGGTTGGGTTCGGGGCGCAGTGCTCTGTGCCCCAAGCCCACCCTTTTTTGAAGCCTATTAGAGACCCAGGCTGTAATCACATGCTAAAAAAAAAAAAACAAAACCCAATGGAATCCATGCGTCTGGCGCCCCGCATGTAGATTAGGGGTCTGGACGCATGGATTAGGGGGGTGGCACCCCTGCATTACGGGCCGCCACTGATGGGTTGCACTTATCACCCACCAAATGCAACTCATTCCAGTGAACATAGGCGTGCGCACAGGGTGTGCTGGGTGTGCCCAGGCACACCCTAATCACCCCCATGCGCATTAGTGTTATCGTTCTGTGTAGCAACAGGAACATGGGAAAGATCTCCCTCTTACCGGCTCTGCCATAAGAGAAGTGTTTATCCTTTTCTCTTCCACTGTGCCAGAAGGGAGATCAATGTGCCAGAGTCATATATATGTAGATACATACACATGCATGTGTGTTTGAGCTTAAGGGTGCACACCCTAATGCATTAGGCTGCGCACACCTATGCCAGTGAATAAGAGCATATTGCAACCACACCACAACCGTGCAAAACAATGCACTCACTAAGTGTTAAAAGCTCTCTGAAGAGCAATATGACTATAAATCAATCTTTAGACAGCAACGCAAGAGTAAAGGAGGCCTACAAGGGCTACTACAGGGCTTACTAGCTCTTTATATCTCCAATCTCACTGAGATTTGTGAAATTAACATTGTATGTCTGAACCATATACTTTATATATACGCACTTTATCCCAAAATGACACTCTAAACCAGTGGTCTCCAAACTGCGAGTAATTGCTTGTCTTTATCAGGCCCTTGGGACACAATTCCTTCTGCCGATACAAGGCACTATTCTACCCCAACACCGGGGCATAATTTCTGTCACTGATACCAACAATAGGGCACTATTCCTAACACTGACCCCAACAATGGGGCCCTATTCTTCCCACTGACACCAATGATGGGGCACTATTTCGTCTCCTGATACCAACAACGGGGCACTATTCCTCCCAATGACACCAATGATGGGGCACTATTTCTTCCCCTAATACGAACAATGGAGCAATATTCCCCGACACTAGTACCAATGATGGGACATTCTTTACTCCTATTGATGCCAGGGTATTCTCTACTCTCTCTGGCCACAGTCCGGGCCCACTTAAAGTCTGGAGGACAGTAAGCTGGCCCTTTGTTCAGGAAGTTTCGGAGACCCCTGCTCTAAACATTACTGCCACACGGCTACACCATGAAGACAGACGGTACGGGGGCTTCCTATCAGTCCCCTTCTAGTGCCCACCACCGGCACTCACCTGTACCGGAAGCGGCTTCCCTTGAAGAACAGATTACTGCTGGAGACTGTACGGACCTGGTTGGAGTTCTCCAATCTAAGTAATAGAAATAAAATGTTCAATACAGACAAGAGAAGAAATAAAAGATCTGCAAGGTGATATAGAGGAGGAGATCATGGAATACCGACTTGTAGAATGACTGGTTCTCAACGCCACATTTCCACAAGTGTTTGCAGGCCTCGGGAGTGGGAGCAAGGAAGGTCAATACAAGGCGCTTCTCCTAGAAAAGACAGAATTTAGAAGCAAGCTGAGCTTCCCATAGTCTGGATCATAAATATTTTATATATATATATATCGTTTATTCCAAGGTCTGAGAATATAATGGAGCGCTGTCAGATCATGCCATGGCTACAAAGTATGGTGAGATACTTGTGGCATGGGGGTCCTACAGTATCACAGCTCTCACACAGCTCTCTTGTGTGTATTATCATTGACCCATGTACATTATATATATCCTGACTGACTGGTATATATAAGGCCTATATGACTGATGAATACACACACACTCTGGGCTACATCTACATAGAAAAGCCGGTACATCATCCATGGATTTGTGCCTTCACTTTCTTCCCTTTGAAGCATAGAGAGAGAATTAGGAAACTTGAAGCACTGGTAAGGGATACATTGTCTCTTGCAACCCGGGTGAAATGCAGCCTGAAGTCAAATACAGTAATACCTTGGATTAGGCGCATCATTCGTTCCATAAGCATGATTGTAATCCAAAGCACTCGTATATCAAAGCGAGTTTCCCCATAGGAGTCAATGGAAACTCAGATAATTTGTTCCAGTGTCACTGCTACTGTATGCAGTACCGCATGTGGCCTGAGGTGGGGGGGGGGGGGGGGAGCCAGAGACACTCGGGAACAGAGTGTCTCCGAGCGGCTCCGAGCGTCACTGGCGCCCCCCGCACCTCCGGCCACATGCGCTACTGCACACCCCAGAGGCTTGAATCCTGCTCGTCTTGCAAGACAACGACCACAAATCGAGTCAGAATAAAAAAAAAAAAAAACAGCTCATATTGCGAAACGCTCTTAAACCGCGTTACTCGCAATCTGAGGTTTTACTGTACAGAGGCTGTAATTGCTGACCTCGCCTTCTGAAAATGCTAGTTGCTTGGCTGCTAGGCTTATCCCATGACTTCAGTCATTTCTGAATCACTGACCTGGAATTTGCATGCAATCAGTTTAGGAATCTTGATCTGCATACTTGCTCCAAGTGAGTGACTCAGAAAGTGTTAAAGCCGTTGGACCAGAAATTTTCAGAAGGAGGGTAGCAATGTCAGCCTCAATACTTCATAGGAACAGCAAGGCCCAATTTAAAGGAGAACTATGGGAAAAGCTGGTTTGGCTTCTCCTGTGGATTACAGGAGTGCACATTGTTCTGTACTCCTGTGACTCATTTTCAGCCGATGGCGGGCTGAAGCCTTCTGTCGGCTGATGTCACAGAGCCGGTCCAGGCTGGGGTAAGATCACGACCGTACAGGCAGGATCCACCCAGGAGCCTGGACCGGAACCCGGCTCAGCCTCTGAGGGAGCCTCTGAGAGCCTCAGCCAGCCGCTCCCGCCCCCTCCACAGCCCAGTGCTCCAGTAAGCATGGTCAGGCAGAGCAGAGAGACAGTGACTGACCGTCACCAGGTCTCTGCTCGCGGAGCTCTGAGCGATCAGCGGTCTTTGATCCTTAAGAGCCGACGGGGGACAGATGCAGAATCGGACTGATGCTGCATCCACCTAGGTAAGTGTGATTCTTAAAGAAAAAAACTTTTTTATTGTAATACCACGCTGCTATTTCCTCATGATGGCCCTTAGGCCGAAACATGCTGGACGGAGCCTGCAGCAATGACATAGGACACCATATTTGGATGCAGTTTGTTGGAAGTTTTTATGTATGTTCTTACTATTATTTTAAAAAAATGTTTTTATCGGTTACACAATGGGATATCTATTTTGTGTTCTCATATCTACATTGTGACACCTTCTGCTAAGGAGGAGTTATGGAACGGAAAAAGTGATGGTTTATGATTAAGGGAAGAGGATGTGCTTGAGAGTCTAGAATTAATTGCTCATTCAGACCTCCTATGATCTACAGCAGGATTTCTCAACCAGTGTGCTGCAATAGCCTGGGGTGCCATCTGGGTTTATCAAGAGTGCTGTACTTTGGCACAGCATCCTGCTTTTCCATGGTGCAGAGGGGCCACCCACCAGCATTATGGAAACACATGGCAATAATTCAGGGCGGGCAGAGTTCAGGGCAGCCCCAGCATGCAGAAGTGGACATAAATCCACCTCTATCTAGATCTGCTCTGCCTTCCATCCACTGCCAACCTGCACCAGCTGTGCCGTGGTGAAGATTGTGTTGTGCCCTCCTATTTAGGCTGTTAGGTAAATGTAATTTTTGGCTCTTCTGCAATCAAGGGATTAGTTATTATTAGCTTTGGTCTGTTCAGGGTTTTACAGGCTGGGAGTTTGATTGCGTCCCCCTACCTCTAGAAGAAGTTTTTAGAGCTTAGAAGGGAGAATTCAAATAACCAGTCTGAATATTGATCAGGGCGTAGCTAATCCCTGGGTAGGTGTGCCCAGATGGTGGCTGGAATACTGATAGTCTGAAGTTCTGGAGAGATTGTCTTTCCTCAGGGAGCAGAATCCAAGCCTAAAGGGGTTATTGGCCCTGAGGCAGCCTGTGGACTGCTGTTGTTCTGTGAGGTCCCAGCTGTGGCACAGCTGGGGACTTGGAAGTGAACTGGAACTGACTGCAGGACTTCACCAAGTGATCTGGTCTAGGCAAGGATTGTCTCACTACTGGGCTGTGTCCGGAGGAAGCTGGAAGGTGGCAGCTGTCCTGGGGACTTGTGAGTAATGACCCTGAACTGATTTCTGGTGACTGTGTGCCAGAGGTAGCCTGGACTGAGACAGCTCGCATAGGGTCTTAGATACTGGCCATTCCCTGTCCTCACAAGTGTCCTGGACTAAAGAGAAGAGTGATCCTATACTGTGCAGTGCTCCTGAATTTGCAATGGGTAATAATAGTTGTGCAGTGGTGCAAGGTAACCAGATGCCAAAGAGACTTGCCTCATGGTCTACAGCTGTGAGGCCTTAGACTGTCCAACACCCGCAAACACTTAAAGTAAAACTATAGGCAAAACTTGTTTTATCATTTTGGATAGAGTAAGGGAGGGTTATAGCCCGTGTCAGTTTATTTCTCACCATCTGTGTCCCATTGGGGAGATTTCCCTTCACTTCCCATCCCATGGCCAAAACAGGAAGTGAGAGGAAATCAGTCATTGGACACTTCTGATGAAGTCAGCGGACATTTCTGATGAAATCATTGGACACTTCTGATGAAGTCAGCGGACACTTCTGATGAAGTCAGCGGACACTTCTGATGAAGTCATTGGACACTTCTGATGAAGTCAGCGGACACTTCTGATGAAGTCAGAGGACACTTCTGATGAAGTCAGCGGACACTTCTGATGAAGTCAGCGGACACTTCTGATTAAATCATTGGACACTTCTGATGAAGTCAGCGGACACTTCTGATGAAATCATTGGACACTTCTGATGAAGTCACTGGACACTTCTGATGAAGTCAGTGGAGTAGCATGGAGGAGTGGGGGATGCAGCGATTGGCCTAAAAAACGGGATTTAAAATCAACTTCCCCACCCACTTACAGATATCAAAGTCTACCTCATTAATACCCAATTATGTGTATATACACATCAGTCATTCAGAAGAGGTATATATAAACATGAAAGAAATGCTGCAAGTCTCTTAAAGTGTATCTAAACCAAAAAACAAAAATGTAATATGCTTCAGCTTACCAATCCTTATATGTGGTGGCTGCATTAGTTTACATTTTTTATGCTTTTCACCTTTATTTTAACCTGGTGATCCTCCCAGTAAGTCTGTTTTTTTCAGCGCCACATCTGCATGCATTGCACACTGTTGCGAGGTGGTTGCGGCACGCCCCCGTTAGGTGGAATTGGTTGTAGTTGGTGACAGTACTGTTCCACAAACGTGAGAAGGAAATAATTTTTGTTGCAGGCACAAAGAAAAGCGTCTTAGACATTTGAATGTGAACACCCCCGTCCACTGGCTTTGAAATTTAACAGAGGGGAGCAGTAAAAACATATATCAATTGTGTGTTTTTACCGTCCCTAACTGCGAGTCTAAACGAGCCCGCTGTACGAATGTTCATATGAAAATCCACTTGGTCAGCTTTAAACAGGAAGTGAGCTACTGGCAGGATCACCAGGAGGGAATAAAGTAAAAAAATCCTAATAAAAGAAAACTAATGCAGCCACCACATCCAAGGATTGGTAAGCTGCGATATACAACGTTTTTGGTTTAGATACACTTTAAAGGTTTTCAGAATAAATCAGGCAATATAAAAATCCCAGTCAGTTAGTGTATATATACATGTATATGAATCTATTATCTGGTCACCCTGTATATATACCAGTCCATATGTATATACCAGTCTGTCAGGGTATATATTGACATTTTACCTCCTTCTCTCTCACATATAAATGAAATGTTTTTCCTTCAAATTTCATTTTTGTGGCATCGCCCCTGAAATAAAACAAAAATAAATAAAAATCACAAAGACTTTCACAGGGAGAGACAAAACGACAAGACAAGACCAGTGCATTGTGGGAAGAACGGGATGACGGCGGCCATATAGAGGGAGGATGGAAAGGGGGTCATCACAAAGGATCACGTGATGGAGCTGAACCATACGAAGGGATACGAGGAGATACAATATGATATGATGAGATACAATGAAGTACAATAAGATACAATGAGCTACAATATGATACAATGAGGTACAATATGATACAATGAGCTACAATATGATACGATACGTTTGGCTGGATGAGGCAAATTTTTCCTACTTGTGTAACCTTCACCATACTGAATGATAGTGGGCTGTTACCTACATATTGGAAGAGCCCCTGCGTTTAGACCAGGATCAGTAAACTACTATTCTGTACATTTTTGGTGCAGTTGAATGTTCATGAACAAGTCCACAAAAAGTATAGTCAATAGTATAGACAAGCTTGGTTTTGGCTTGAACCCATAAGGAAACTGTCAGTGCCGGCCCAATAAGCTGAATAACCTGCCCCCCCCCCCCCCCCCCATGCACGAAGGGGCCGGGATGACATCATTGATCTAATATGACAACCATGGCATTGACCTAATATGGCCACGTGTCTTAGGCTGACGTTGATCTAGCATGGCCCCACGTCAATGATCTAATATGACCCTACATCATTGGCCTAATATGGCCCCACATCATTTATCTAATATGGCCACATGGTATTGGCCTAATATGGCCCCACATCATTTATCTAATATGGCCCCATACCATTGACCTGATATGGTCACATATCATTGATCTAATATGGCCACATGTCACTGACCTGATATGGTCATCTGTCATTTGCCTAATATGGCCCCATGTGATTGGCCTATTATGGCCCCATGTCATTGACCTAATATGGCCACATGTCTTATGGGGCGTACACACGGTCGGACTTTTCAGCTACAAAAGTCCGACAGCCTGTCCGACAGACTTTCGACAGACTTTCAACGGACTTTCTAACGATCGGACTTGCCTACACACGATCACACCAAAGTCTGACGGATTCGTACGTGATGACGTACACCGGACTAAAATAAGGAAGTTGATAGCCAGTAGCCAATAGCTGCCCTAGCGTCGGTTTTTGTCTGTCAGACTAGCATACAGACGAGCGGATTTCTGGGCCCGGTGGAGTTACGACGTAAAGATTTGAAGCATGTTCCAAATCTAAAGTCCGTCAGATTTGCGACTGGAAAAGTCCGCTGAAAGTCCAGGGAAGCCCACACACGATCGGATTTTCCGCCGGATTTGGTCCGTCAACGTAGCCGAAAAGTCTGACCGTGTGTACGTCCCGTTAGGCTGACATTGATCTAATATGGTCCCACATCAATGATCTAATATGACCCTACATCATTGGTCTAATATGGCCCCACGTCATTTATCTATAATAGCCACATGTCATTGAACTAATATGGCCACATGTCATTAATCTAATATGGCCCCATGTTATTGGCCTAATATGGCCCCATGTCATTGATCTATAATAGCCACATGTCATTGATCTAATATGGCCCCATGTCATTGATCTATAATAGCCACATGTAATTTATTTAATATGGCCACATGTCATTGACCTAATATGGCCACATGTCATTGACCTGATATGGTCACATGCCATTTGCCTAATATGGCCCCATGTCATTGACCTGATATGGTCACATGCCATTTGCCTAATATGGCCCCATGTCATTGGCCTAATATGGCCACAGGTCATTGACCCAAAATGGCCACATGTTATTGATCTAATATGGCCCCATGTCATTAACCTAATATGGCCACATGTCATTGATCCAATATGGCCCCACGTCATTGATCTAATATTGCCACACGTCATTGACCTAATGTGGCCACATGTCATTGAACTAATACCACACCATGTCATTGATCCAATATGGCTCCACATCATTAAACTAATATGGCCCCGTGCCATTGACCGAATATGTCCCCATGTCATTGGTCTAATATGGCCCCATGTCATTGGTCTAATATGGCCCCACGTCATTGGTCTAATATGGCCCTATGTCATTGGTCTGATATGGCCCCATGTCATTGGTCTAATATGGCCCCACGTCATTGGTCTAATATGGCCCTATGTCATTGGTCTAATATGGCCCTATGTCATTGGTCTAATATGGCCCCATGTCATTGGTCTAATATGGCCCCACGTCATTGGTCTAATATGGCCCTATGTCATTGGTCTAATATGGCCCCATGTCATTGGTCTAATATGGCCCCACGTCATTGGTCTAATATGGCCCTATGTCATTGGTCTAATATGGCCCTACGTCATTGGTCTAATATGGCCCTATGTCATTGGTCTAATATGGTCCTATGTCATTGGTCTAATATGGCCCTACTATGTGCGCATGCGCTATGGGACGTCACTCCAACTGACCGGCAACTCAGCTGGAGTGGCCTTCCGTTCTGCGCATGCATGGGCACATATCCACAGAACCACACCGGCATGCGATCGTTAAGGAACTGGCAGCATCCTTAACAACCAGTAAACAACATGAGTCATCAGCTGTCAGCAGTCTATACCAGGCCCTTCAAGTCAGGTATGGATTGTAAGGGGAACCGCCTCCCCCCCCCCCCCCTTCCTGACCTGCATGCTCGGATAAGGGTCTGGTATGGATTTTGGGGGGGACCCCATGCCAGGTTTTTTTTTTACATTTTGCCATGGGGGTCTGGTATGGATTGGGGGAGGACCCCACACCATTATTTTTTGCAACTTTTTAAATGCCAGCAATTAAGGTTGCACCGATACCACTTTTTTAAGACTGAGTACCAGTTCACAATTTTATTTTTTACAATTGTTTCTATTATTTTTTTACACGTTTATATTTTTCTGTGACTTTTTAACAATGCTTTCTTTTTTTGGGGGGGGGGGGGGGGGGGGTTTCAGTTTCCGTGTTTTTTTTTTTGTTTTTTTACAATTTAACTTCCAGGCCTGTTATGGGGGGAGGGGGGCTTTGGTGAGATATCAGGGGTCTAAACAGACCCCTGATATCTCCCCTTTGGGACAGGGAAAGGGACTGAGGACACAGATTCCCCAGTCCTTTTCTCAGCAGCCTCAGCTGTACTGAAGATGAATGAACAGGAGACAGAGCTTTCTCTCCATTCATAAACTGGAGCATCGTAAACACAGGTTACAATGTTTCAGTTATGATGAATGGACAGAGTCAGTGATCACTGACTCTGTTCATTCGGAAAAAGATGGAGCTGGTAAATGAGAGATCTGGGGCAGGGGAGACCAGTGGAGGAGCCAGGGAGGGCACAGGGGGACCCAGAGGAGGACAGGGGGGGACCGGAGGAGGACATAGGGGGACTGGAGGACGTGGGGGGACCGGAGCAGGACATGGGGGGACCGGAGGAGGACAGGGGGGACCGGAGGAGGACATGAGGGACCGGAGGAGGACCAGGAGGAGGACATGGGGGGACCGGAGGAGGACAGGGGGGACCGGAGGAGGACATAAGGGACCGGAGGAGGACATGAGGAGGACATGGGGGGACCCGGAGGAGGACATGGGGGGAGTGGAGGAGGACACAGGGGGAGTGGAGGAGGACATGGGGGGACCGGAGGAGGACATGGGGGGACCGGAGGAGGACACGGGGGGACTGGAGGAGGACACGGGGGGACTGGAGGAGGACATGGGGGGACCGGAGGAGAACATGGGGGGAGTGGAGGAGGACACAGGGGGACCGGAGGAGGACATGGGGGAGTGGAGGAGGACATGGGGGGACCAGAGGAGGACACGGGGGGACTGGAGGAGGACATGGGGGGACTGGAGGAGGACATGGGGGGACATGGGGGGACCGGAAGAGGACATGGGGGACCGGAGGAGGACACGGGGGATCTTGGAGGAGGACACGGGGGGACTGGAGGAGGACATGGGGGGACCAGAGGAGGACACAGGGGGACCGGAGGAGGACATGGGGGGACCAGAGGAGGAGCTGGAGAGCCGGGAAGGACACAGGGGGACCCAGAGGATTAATGGATCGGAAACCCAGAGGAGGACACGGAGAGCCAGGGAGGACGCAGGGGGCCCCGGAGGAGGACGCAGGGGGACCCGGAGGGGGACAGCCGGGGGACTGGAGGAGCACATGGGGGGACCAGAGGGGGACCGGAGGAGGACATGAGGGGACTGGAGGAGGACATGGGGGGACCAGAGGAGGACACAGGGGGACCGGAGGAGGACATGGGGGGACCGGAGGAGGACATGGGGGGACCGGAGGAGGACAGGGGGGGACCGGAGGAGGACACAGAGGGACCCAGAGGAGGACATGGGGGGACTGGAGGAGGACATGGGGGGACCAGAGGAGGACACAGGGGGACCGGAGGAGGATATGGGGGGACCAGAGGACATGGGGGGACCGGAGAAGGACATGGGGGGACGAGAGGAGGACATGGGGGGACCGGAGAAGGACATGGGGGGACCGGAGAAGGACAAAGGGGGACTCAGAGGATAAATGGATCGGGACCCAGAGGAGGACACGGAGAGCCAGGGAGGACACAGTGGGACCTGGAGGGGGACAGCCGGGGGACTGGAGGAGGACATGGGGGGACCAGAGGAGGACACAGGGGGACCGGAGGACATGGGGGGACCGGAGGACATGGGGGGACTGGAGGAGGACATGGGGGGACCGGAGAAGGACATGGGGGGGACCGGAGGAGGAGCTGGAGAGCCAGGAAGGACACAGGGGGACCCAGAGGATAAAACGGATCAGGACCCAGAGGAGGACACGGAAAGCCAGGGAGGACGCAAGGCGACCCGGAGGAGGACGCAGGGGGACAGCCGGGGGTGATCGGTGGGGGCAGTTACAAGCACCGATCTCCCTGACAGCCGCTGGAGGGAGAGGAGGAAAAGCGGCTGTCAGAAAAGTTATACAGGGAGATCCGTGCTTGTAACTCCCCCCACCGCCGCACCGATCACCCCTGAGGCTGCCCAAGTATCAGGACCAGCATCGGAGCATTTGCACGAGTACTCGGTATCGGTGCAACCCTACTGGCAATTCTTTTCTTTACATTCAGCTGTCAACGAGAAACCCCCCTGACAGCTGATGACTCATCAGATGTAATAATAGACATGTGGTTTACTGTTTGTTAAGGACAAATAATTTATTTAAATTATCGCAGGCTTTAACTGTTTAAATACGAAA
The DNA here is from genome assembly GCA_037952835.1 of Lithobates septentrionalis. Taxonomy (NCBI): domain Eukaryota; kingdom Metazoa; phylum Chordata; class Amphibia; order Anura; family Ranidae; genus Lithobates; species Lithobates septentrionalis. The sequence goes on from JBBDGP010004455.1 coordinate 96,533, forward strand.
CAACTTCATAAAATAGCGCATTTGGTATTTTAGTAGCGTTTTTTTACTGAATTGAAAAAAAAAGGTTTTGAAAAATACTGTGCGGTATCTTACTGCATACTCAGATGTGGTAAGATACGGCTTTGTGAATAGAGCCTAGAATTGCTTTAAATTAGAAAGTTAGGTTTAATATGACTTTATTTAGTTTTGGCCAACCTGTGAGAAAAAAAAAAATGTCATCAGGACCTTAGACCGCTGGAGCACGGGGGCAGAAGACGCTGCAGGGACCGCCAGTCCAGCAGTAAGGAGGTTTAGGTAAGTAAATCTACTTTTCCATGTCCCCCAGACCTAAATGAGCAGTTAACCCTTGCAGTGCAGGTGTCTCCTGGGGGTGGACTTTAAAAACACAGGGGACATACCAGCCCATCGAGTCTAGCAATGTCTTCCCGCAGCCAATTCTGCTCACCACTGCTAGATCCCCGGGGCCACCATCTTGGATTTGGGAGCTGGCTGTGATTTCCTGATTAATCCCAGCCGGTTCCCCACTTCACTGTCAATCAGCGGCTTTCTGCTCTGCCCCTCCAGTGCTCACTGGAGTGCCAGGCTGTGGAGGAGGTCGGCTGGCTTATTCTTGCAGCCGAGAGGCTGAGCCAGCTGCCAGTCCAGGAATCTGTGTGGATCCTGACATTAAAGTCGGGATCTTTCCCCAGCCTGGACCAGCTGAAAACAGTTCGCAGGAGTGCAGAACGAACTGCAATCCAATGATCCATAGGAGAAGTAGGGCCAAAAAAGCTTTGGCCATCAGTGGCGCTTGGGGGGTTTGCTTCTGGGGAAGGGGGGGGCAAACAACCAGCACTGTACCCTTTGGGCGGCACGGCACTAATGCAAACCCCCCCCCCACACACACACACACCAGGGTTGGCCGCGGGGCTCGCAGCACTGTCAGCCAGCCCCCTCCACCCCCCCAAGAGGTCCGGCACTTACTATGCGGCGGGCTGTGCCCTCCTCTCCTGCTGTGCCCTCCCCTCCTCCTCTGTCCTCCGGGCAGTTGCAGCGGTGGGTCTGGCTCCAGTGTGCCTCCTCTTTCACAGCGCTAGTCATCCAATAGGATTGCCTGGCACTTTGGCCAATCAGGAAACAGGTCTCACTGACCTGCTTCCTGATTGACGGGGAATAACTGTAGTGTGAAAATAGCTTTCTAATTTGAAGCCGTTTAGAGCCTCTGGCTTTAATCAGGTGCTTAAACCCCGCCCCCAAAGGAATTCATTGGCCCAGCGGCCTGAAAGGGGCCGGGAACATGGATAGGGAGCAGTGGAGCCCTGTGCATTGTGGGCGCAGGGCGCCGCCCCCCCTATCCCTGCCGCTGCCTCCCTATCCATGTGCCCGGCCCCTTTCAGGACACTGGACGCATGAATTCCTATGGCAGGGGGTTGGAGGGGGTGTTTTTTTTTTTTTTTAAATCAACTGATTAGAGCCAGAGGCTCTAAAAGTGTTCAAAAAAGGGTGGGCTTGGAGCGCAGAGAGTGCGCCCTGATCCCAACCAATTGTGTGACCATAGCGAATTCATTTTTAAAATTTACAAATTAAAAAAAAAAAAATTTCTTCATCAGTTTAGGCCGATACGTATTCTTCTACATATTTTTGGTTAAAAAAAAAATCGCAATAAGCGTATATTGATTGGTTTGTGCAAAAGTTATAGTGGCATTTTTATTATTTTCTTTTTTTTTTTTACTAGTAATGGTGGCGATCTGCGATTTTAATCGGGACTGCGACATTGCGGCGGAAAGATCGAACACTTTTCAAACATTTTTGGGACCATTGACATTTATACAGCGATCAGTGCTATAAAAATGCCCTGATTACTGTGTAAATGTCACTGGCAGGGAAGATGTTAACACTAGGAGGTGTCCAAGGGGTTAAATGTGTTCCATCACTGTGTGTTCTAACTGTGGGGGGGGGGGGGGGGGGGGAGACTGACTTCAGGAGGAGACTAATCCTTGTTCCTATATACTAGGAACACACGATCCGTCTCCTCTCCCCTGACAGGATGTGGATTTGTGTGTTTACACACACAAATCCCAGTCCTCGCTCTGTCAAGAGTGATTGTGGGTGCCCGGCGGGAAGACCGCGGCCGCCTGGCACGAGCATCAGCTCCTTAGGGACATGGTGGGCACTTTAAGGAGTAATGGGGGCATGCGCACGCCATTCCGCATCCCTAAGGAGCCAATGCTCATGCCTGGTGGCCGCAATCTCCGCCAGGCACCCGAGAGTATAGCTACGGCGATTTGCGCAGGGGTGCCATTCTGCCGCCGTCAATCGGCGGCCAGTCGGCAAGTGGTTAAAGGAGTTGTAAAGTCAGAAGGGGCATTCTATGAATTAAGATAAAAAACCTTCTGTGTGTAGGAGCCCCCCCCCCCCCTCAGCACCCCCCTAATACTTACCGGAGCTTCATCTCTATCCAGCGATGCACACAAGTGCCTCGGCCGTCCGGGACTCTCCCTCCTGATTCGCTGAGACACAGCAATGGCGCCATTGGCTTCCACTACTGTCAATCAAAGTCAGTTAGCCAATCAGGAAAGAGGGGGTGGGGCCGAAACGCGGCCCTGTGTCTGAATGGACACAGGGAGCTGTGGCTGGGCTCGGGTTGCTGTGGGGGGCACTCAACAGGAGAGAGGGGCCAGGAGCACCACCCAGGGACCCGAGAAGAGGAGGATCGGGGCTGAGCAGGTAAGTAGAACATGTAAGGAAAAAAAAAGACTTTAGTATCACTTTAACAGCATCAGATCAGACCAAGATCAGTCTGACCCGATACTTGTACTAGCCGGCAATGGCCAGTAAACAGAAGACAGAAACCGGAAGAGTAGAAAAACTCATCGCTTCCAGTTTCTAATACCATAGAGATGATCGGGAAAGATCTGGTCTCCAATCACCTCTATGGTAAGCCGACATATCTTAGGTCTTATCTTCGAGCGATGTTGGTGACGCATCCAATATTGGCTCTGAAGGAAGATGCAGTTCGGTTTGAGGGAGACCTAAATGCTCTAAAGGGCTTCATGACCATCTGTAATACGGGGGCCATGAGGTTCTAGTAAGGAGCTGTATTACACTTATGGTTGGGCTGCACTGCGAATCACCTTTCAGTGTTTATATGGACTTTTCACAAGGTGTCTTTTCACTTTAAAATGTGAAGATTTCATCTTACACAACATTTCTATTTGTGGGTTTTTTTGTGTACCTTTAATACTACTGTGGACTGGATTCACTTCTTTATACATAACACCGTTACATTATTTAGATGTAACTTTTGTATAGCCTTTTTTTTTTTTTGCACTTCATTGTCACTTTTCATACAGTGCCTTGAAAAAGTATTCATACCCCTTGAAATTTCCCACATTTTGTCATGTTACAACCAAAAATGTAAATGTATTTTATTGGGATTTTATGTGATGGACCAACACAAAGTGGCACATAATTGTGAAGTGGAAGGAAAATGATAAATGATACAAATAAATATGTGAAAAGTGTGGGGGGGCATTTGTATGGCGCCCCCCGGAGTCAATACTTTGTAGAACCCCCTTTCTCTGCAATTACAGCTGCAAGTCTTTTTGGGGATGTCTCTACCAGCTTTGCAAAATATCTCAAGCTCTGTCAGATTGGGTGGAGAGCGTCTGTGAACAGCAATTTTCATGTCTTGCCACAGATTCTCAATGTGATTTAGGTCTGGACTGTGACTGGGCCATTCTAACACATGAATATGCTTTGATCTAAACCATTCCATTGTAGCTCTGGCTGTATGTTTCGGGTCGTTGTCCTGCTGGAAGGTGAACCTCCGCCCCAGTCTCAAGTCTTTTGTAGACTCTAATAGGGCGTACACACGGTCGGACTTTGTTCGGACATTCCGACAACAAAATCCTAGGATTTTTTCAGACGGATGTTGGCTCAAACTTGTTTTGTCTACACACGGTCGCACAAAGTTGTCGGAAAATCCGATCGTTCTAAACGCGGTGACGTAAAACACGTACGTCGGGACTATAAGCGGGGCAGTGGCCAATAGCTTTCATCTCTTTATTTATTCTGAGCATGCGTGGCACTTTGTCCGTCGGATTTGTGTACACACGATCAGAATTTCCGACAACGGATTTTGTTGTCGGAAAATTTTATCTCCTGCTCTCCAACTTTGTGTGTCGGAAAATCCGATGGAAAATGTCCGATGGAGCCCACACACGGTCGGAATTTCCGACAACACGCTCTGATCGGACATTTTCCATCGGAAAAGCCGACCGTGTGTACGCGGCATAACAGGTTTTCTTCTAAGATTTTCCTGTATTTGTCTCCATCCATCTTCCCATCAACTCTGACCAGCTTCCCTGTCCCTGCTGAAGAAAAGCATCCCCACCACATGATGCTGCCACCACCATGTTTCACAGTGGAGATGGTGTGTTCAGGGTGATGTGCAGTGTTAGTTTCCCCCACACATAGCGTTTTGCTTTTAGGCCAAAAAGTTCAATTTTGGTCTCATCTGACCAGATCACCTTCTTCCACATGTTTGCTGTGTCCTCCACATGGCTTCTCACAAACTACAAACAGGACTTCTTATGACTTTCTTTCACCAATGTCTTTCTTCTTGTCACTCTTCCATAAAGGGCAGATTTGTGGAGAACACGACTAATAGTTGTCCTGTGGACAGATTCTCCCACCTGAGCTGTGGATCTCTGCAGCTCCTCCAGAGTTACCATGGACCTCTTGGCTCTTCTCTGATGAATGCTCTCCTTGCCCGGCCGGTCAGTTTAGGTGGACGGCCATGTCTTGGTAGGTTTGCAGTTGTGCCATACTCTTTCCATTTTCCGATGATGGATTGAACAGAGCTCCGTGAGATGTTCAAAGTTTGGGATAATTTTTTTGTAACCTAACCCTGCTTTATACTTCTCCACAACTGTATCCCTGACCTGTCTGGTGTGTTCCTTGGCCTTCATGATGCTGTTTGTTCACTAAGGTTCTCTAACAAACCTCTGAGGGCTGCACAGAACAGCTGTATGTATACTGAGATTAAATGACACACAGGTGGACTCTATTTACTAATTAGGTGACTTCTGAAGGCAATTGGTTCCACTAGATTTAGTTGGGGGTATCAGAGTAAAGGGGGCTGAATACAAATGTACCCCCCACACTTTTTACATATTTATTTGTAAAAAATATTGAAAACCATTTATCATTTTCCTTCTACTTCACAATTATGTGCCACTTTGTGTTGGTCTATCACAGGCACCTTGGCACCCCAGATATTTTGGAACTACATTTCCCATGATGCTCAACTACACTGCAGAGTGCACGAGCATCATGGGAAATGTAGTTTCAAAACATCTGGGGTGCCAAGGATTCGCCATCACTGCTCTATCACATAAAATCCCAATAAAATACATTTACGTTTTTGGTTGTTACATAGTGACATAGTAGGTGAGGTTGAAAAAAGACACACGTCCATCAAGTCCAACCTATGTGTGATTATATGTCAGTATTACTTATTGTATATCCCTGTATGTTGCGGTTGTTCAGGTGCTTATCTAATAGTTTTTTTTTAAACTATCGATGCTCCCCGCTGAGACCACAGCCTGTGGAAGGGAATTCCACATCCTTGCCGCTCTTACAGACAAAACATGGAAAATTTCAAGGGGTATGAATACTTTTTCAAGGCGCTGTAGATGTAATTTTTGCATATTTTTTGCACTTCGTTGTTACTTATCATGTTATATATTGATTTGCAGTGCTGCACTTTATCTTTTATTTGTCCAGATACAATAGCCCATCAGGGAGATTCATCCATCTATGCTTTAGTTTCACTCCTTTTCTAAATTAATTAAAACAGGAATTTGATTGGCTGCTGTGGGTACCAATAATACATTTTTTTTTTTTTTTTATAAGATATCTGTGACGTAGAAGACAGTATTCATACCAAACCAAGACACAGGACATACACGGAACCAGTAGCACAGTGTGGAGAGATACAGAAGGAGACATTGAGGACTGTACAGATAATACGTACAGCGGGAGGACAGACACCCTGCAGCAGAAGCCGCCACCCCGGACTCAGACTGCCCCCGGACTCAGACCGCCCCCGGACTCAGACCGCCCCCGGACTCAGACCGCCCCCGGACTCAGACCGCCCCCGGACTCAGACCGCCCCTGGACTCAGACTGCCCCAGAACTCACACTGCCCCCAGACTCAGACTGCCCCCGGACTCAGACTGCCCCTGGACTCAGACTGCCCCTGGACTCAGACTGCCCCCGGACTCAGACTGCCCCTGCTTGGCATCCATCAGCCGCTATTTTAAAATCTCCTGAAGAAGCCATCGGCATGGCGAAACATGTAGAGATCCAACCAGTTTGCACTTTCTTTTTGCATTTTACGATCATCTGTTGAATGTACTGTAATGCATTCACTGTTTTTAAAACTATGATTTATTAAATGTATACCTTTTTTTCTACATTTTTGTATTATTGCGCCTTTAAAAGCCCTTAAATACCCCTTTCTACATGTTATATTTTTATAGAGGAGTTTGTTTCAAGTAATATCTGTCCAAAATCTGGCTTTGTGTCTGTATGCACCGCATTGGAGACATTAGTATGCTGTTGGCTTCTGAGATGGTTACATTGTTATAAAGTAAAAGGAGCTACACAGTGAGGGAGACGGAGAATAAGGTCCGGTGTTAGGAAGGCAAAAAGGTGCTAAATTTACAATGTGGGCACATGAGAAGGGAGAACCAAGTGCATGGTTATATGACAGGAGCCACAGAGAGGAGAAAATAGACAGATCACTGGAAATAGAGTTTCAGAACAGAGAAGAGACGGAAGAACAGGTGTGTAAACATCAATCAAAAAAAAACAAAAAAACGACCAATGGCTCCATGTTTTGGAAACACTTCTGTAGCCAATCAGATGTTGGCAGCCTGGCGAGTCCAACTGGGGCCGGAAATGGATTCCACAATATGGAGCTATTGGTCCTTCACGAGGACCTGAAGAGCGCCCGTAGTCTTGGAAAGAGGCCATACGCTGTGAAGGAGGTAGGTAGGGAAGTTAAGAGTTTGTCCTTGTGTTTTTCTCATTGTGAAGGTTTTAGGGCATTTAAAAGGTTGACCTCATAGCTCCCAACTGTCCCTGATTTCGAGGGACTGTCACTAATTTGGAACAATGTCCCTCTGTCCCCCTCATGTGTCCCTCATTTTGGTCCGATCTATATAGTCTATATAGTGTATATAAAATGCACTAATTTTTCAAAAAGTGTTAGGGTTGCCACCTGTCCGGGATTCACCCGGACAGTTGGGGTTTGGAACCATGTGTTTGGGTTTCAGACTGTCTGAGACCCGGACACATTATTCATACTGTACTATGGCTTCCCAGCAGGGTTGCTGGCTGCAGTTGTCTAAGCTGAGAGTGTCTGTTACACTCTCTTTCACACTGCCCAAAGCCAACACTAACAATCCCCCCCAAACACACAGACAGGAGAGGAGAGAGGGCTCGATCTGCACCTCTTCCTCCCGCCCCCACCCCTCTGTGTCTGCCCACACTCCAATCTCCGGCGCTGTGCCTCAGGAAATTTGAAGCCCAGCAGCCTCAGATACATCTGGATGAGAGGTGCTGACTGCCAAGGGGTGAGTGAGCTCACCATCCATCCCTGTCTGTGACTGAAGTCTCCCCCTTCTCTCTCCTGCCTTCTCTTTCCACCAGAGGCCACAGTGTTCCCCCCTACATCAGAGTCCTCTCCGTACATCAGAGTTCTCAGTGTTTTCCCTTATGTCAGAGTCCCCAGAGTTCTCCCTTACATCAGAGTCTGCAGAATCCCCCCTTACAGTGAAAGAGAACTCTGCGAGTTCAGATGCAAAAGGGGAACTCTGTGGACTCTGATGTAAAGGGGGATTCTTGTTCTTAACTTCTTATGATTAGAAATGTTATTTAATAGCAAAATATATGTATAGTTTATACTATAAAAAAGTGAAAAATATTGTTTTTTTTTTTCAAAATGGTCTTTTTTTGTTTATAGCGCAAAAAAATAAAAACTGCAGAGGCGATCAAATACCACCAAAAGAAAGCTCTATTTGTGGGAAAAAAAGGACGTCAGTTTTAATTGGGTACAGCGTCGCACCACCGCGCAATAGTCAGTTAAAGCAACGCAGTGCCGTATCGCAAAAAATGGCCTGGTCATTAAGGGGGTAAATCCTTCCAGGGCTGAAGTGGTTAACCACTGCCCGCCCGGCCTATAGCGGATTGACGTCCGGGAAGTGGTTCCGTTATCCTGACTGGGGCGCGCATCGCGGCAATCGGTGGAGCGGTGTGTCAGCCTGACACACCGCTACACTGATCTTGGTAAAGAGCCTCCGGCGGAGGCTCTTTACCAGGTGATCAGCCGTGTCCAATCACGGCTGATCACGATGTCAATAGGAAGAGCCGTTGATCAGCTTTTCCTCACTCGCGTCTGACAGACGCGAGTAGAGGAGAGCCGATTGGCGGCTCTCCTGACAGGGGGGGTCTGTGCTGATTGTTCATCAGCGCAGCCCCCCCTCAGATCACCACACTGGACCACCAGGGATCGCCACTAGGACCACCAGGGAAGGGGCAACATGTGGATGGCCAGGTATGTACCCCATGGCCATCCACATGTGCCCAATCTGTGCCAATCAGTGCCCACAGATGGGCACTGATTGGCACCATTATGTTTCAGTTATGCCCAGCAATGCCACCAATAAGTTTTATCAGTGCCACCAATCAGTGTCATCAGTGCCACCTGTCATTGCCCATCAGTGCCACCTGTCAGTGCCCATCTGTGCCCACCTATCAGTGCCCAATCAGTGCCACCTATCAGTGCCACCCATAAGTACCCATCAGTGCCACCCATATGTACCAATCAATGCCACCTACGAGTGCCCATCAGTGCCACCTATGAGTGCCCATCGGTGCCACCTATGAGTGCCCATCAGTGCCGCATACCAGTGCCACCTATCAGTGCCCATCAGTGCCACCTATCAGTGGCCATCAGTGCCGCCTATCAGTGCCCATCATCAGTGCCCATCAGTGCCACCTCATCGGTGCCCATCAGGGCCGCCGTATCAGTGCCCGTCAGTGCAGCCTATCAGTGCCTGTTATTGAAGAAGAAAACCTACTTATTTACAAAAAATTTTAACAGAAACAAAGAAAAACTTGTTTTTTTTCAAATTTTTTTATTTGTTGCGCAAAAATAAAAACCGCAGAGGTGATCAAATACCACCAAAAGAAAGCTCTATTTGTGGGAACAAAATGATAAAAAAATTCGTTTGTGCACAGTGTAGCATGACCGCGCAATTGTCATTCAAATTGTGACAGCGCTGAAAGCTGAAAATTGGCCTGGGCGGGAAGGTGTCTAAGTGCCCCGGTATTGAAGTGGTTAAGGGGGGGCGTGGCAGTGTCCTATGCCTGCTTACTTTTGCTAATAGGTGTCCTCAATCTCCTTTCTCTGTCTCAAAGGTGAATCATCAGAGGTCTGTTTAGACCCCGATCTCGCCAACGCCCCCCCCTCCCCCAACGTGGGGCTCCTAAAAAAAAACGTAAAAAATAATTATGTAAAAAACAAAACAAAAAATTGGTAACAAAATTTAAAAAACTACTGACAGCAGTGGCAGAACTACCAGAGTCACAAAGGTCTCGCTTGGGACCGGGCTCTGGCATTCGACCACTGGGCTCGGAGGGAAGGGCCCTGACTGGGGGTCAGGGGGGGGCCCCCTTCATGTTTTCTTGCAGGGGGTTTCTGAAGGTTCTAGTCACACCATTGGGGAGAACACACTGCCCATGCACAATGTTTCAAGACAGAGGGGCTCCTGGGGGCGCACTGCTAATGTCCAGCTCACCCTGCCACTAAGGAAGAATGAAGGGGTGTCGGCTACTAAGGAGTTTTTTTCAGACAGGCTACAGGGGGACAACTGCCTGAAGAGCGGAGGAGTGGTATGCAATGTGCTGGGGTGCCGGAAAGCAGGGGGGCTTTTTTTTTTGCAAAACAGTCATTAAAAGGTGAACTAACCCATTTACTCTTCCACAGGACCAGTGGTGGCCCATAATGCAGGGCGCCGCCCCCTAATGCATGCGTCCGGCCCCCTAATCTGCATGCAGGGTGATGCTTAGATTCCAATGGGGTTTTATTTATTTTTTAGAACCCGAGGCTCGAACTGGCTTCAAAAAAAGGGTGGCCTTGGGGCGCAGAGCAATGCACCCTGAGCCCACCCAGTTGTGTGACATTAGCGAATTAATATTCGCTATTGTCTTCCTGATTCTCCTCCTGGCCAATCAGGAAGCGGGTCCTGAGACCCGTCACTCGATTGGCAGAGAGGAGAAGCGACCCTTTTGGCCGCCGAGGATGAGGAGGGAGGAGCCGCAGGGGAAGCCGCCGTGAAGCACCAGGAGGAGACTCCGCCCGCCGCCCGGGGTGGTGATGGGGTTAGTGCGGGGCTGGTGACCGACCGCGACCGACCAACTGACCGGGAGGGTTGCCTGTAACCCGACCAACTGGGTTTAACGGCAGGTGGATTGTTTGACGCCCCGCAAAAAATATTCCACCAGCCGCCACCGCACAGGGCCAGCACATGCCCTTAACATGACCCTTTCAAAATACACTAAGACCTTCACCAAAGGAAAATACAAGTATAACATCTGCCTCTTCTTCTCCTTCACAGAGTACCTATGGTCTTTAAAGTGAACCTGCCCTCCACTCCATCCTAAACCAATGATGTTGGCTAAACTGGATGGACTTGTTCTTTTTTTTCCCAACCAGATTACCTTTGTATGTAACTATGTGTTGCCTACGATTAGACAACATGGGATGGTGACGGTTATCTAGAAAAGCCTTTTTTGCACCTGTCTGAGGTTTATATCAGTTTGTTATGGAGACTCAACTTCCTCCACGTGAATCCAAGTCCAACCGATCCACTGACCTCCGTTCAATGAAAGTGTCCTACTTACCAGTGGTGGCCTATCCACTTCACAACCACAATACGGATATATACGTTTCCGCTTTGAAGTGGTTTACCGGGGGTTATGTCTGAAACTATCGGCTATCATGTTTTTTTGGGGTTTTTTTTTTCAGCCGGCGATTCTCTTTCTCATAAAAGGGATCCGAGCGGCTGATTAGCCGCTGGATCACTTTTAGAAGCAGCAAGAGGTGCCCCCTCCCGCCGGTGTTTCTCGGGCATTCCATTCTTAGCAGCGAGCCTGGGAAACGATCCGCAGGTTCGCACGGCTGGCCATAGAGGTGAACAGAGACCAGATCGTCACCGATCACCTCTATGATCTAGGAGGACCGGAATGACGTCATGATGTTCAGAAGTAAGCAATTTTTTTTTTTTAAAGCAAGAGATCACATTTTTTTTTTGTTTTTTGTTTTTTTTTTAATCTCTTGCTTTCAAAGATAGAGGAGATATTTGAGATCTCTCCATAAATAGGACCTGTCATCCCTTAGTTCTATTGCGAGTGATGTATACACTCCTTGTAATAGGAATAAAAGCGATAAAAAAAGTAGTTTTTTTTTGGAACAGTGTAAATGAAATAATATAGAATAAGAAAAAAAAATTTAAAGCACATGTGCTCACGCTTAGAAGCGAACGCATATGTAAGTCACGCACGTAACACACATGTGAGGGGTTCTAAGTAATTTTCCTAGCAAAAAAAATACAGATTTTTACATGTAAAAAAGAAGGTGCCACAAAAGGCCTGGTCCTTAAGTGGCTAATATGTGCTTAGGGGGCCAATTAGTCGAAGGGGCATAGTTCCATAAATGGGCGTGGCATAGTTCCATGAATGAACAGGGCATAATTCCATGAATGGGCGTGGCATAGTTCCATGAATGGGCGTGGCATTGTTCCATGAATGGGCGTGGCATATCTCCATGAATGGGCGTGGCATATTTCCATGAATGGGCATGGCATATTTCCATGAATAGGCGTGGCATATTTCCATGAATGGACGTGGCATAGTTCCATGAATGGGCGTGGCATAGTTCCATGAATGGGCGTGGCATAGTTCCATGAATGGGCGTGACATATTTTAATGAATGGGCGTGGCATAGTTCCATGAATGGGCGTGGCATAGTTCCATGAATAGGCGTGGCATAGTTCCATGAAAGGAGAGGGCATAGTTCCATGAATGGGCATGGCATAGTTCCATTAATGGTCGGGGCATAGTTCCATGAATGGGCATGGCATAGTTCCATGAAAGGACAGGGCATTATTCCATGAATGGGTGTGGCATAGTTCCATGAATGGGCGGGGCATAGTTCCATGAATTGGGTGGGGTTTAGAATCGGAGTAGAAGGAAGTTCAGTCTCTACAGCAAGCTGAAAGGAGATAGATAGACAGAACACTTAAATCTGACCTCCAAATAGGATGTGTATTGTACGGTTCTATTGGTCCAGCTTGGCACCATGTAAGTCTGTATATCTCATACCTGAGGGGCCGCTGGGAAAGCCGACAATCACTGTAGTAGTCAGCACTAATACAGTGATATCAGCGATCGTCTGGATCCTGTGTGAGGGACTTCCCCTCTGCACACTGACTAAAGGGCTGTGCTTGGTCAGCAATGACGCCATTCACAAAACAACTTGTTGCTACACTGATAGTCCCCACCTTCGGGGGTTCTGTGCAGAGTGGCTTCTCCTCTGCACACTGACTATACATAGGGGATCGTTGCCTCGGCACTGCCACCATTCATAAAATGCCTAGCGCCAACTATTACATTGATTGTCAGTTTCCCCAGCAGCCTCTCAGGTATGAGATATTAGACATGCGCACTGCCGAAAAATTTCTTTGTTTTCGTTTCATTTGGTTTTTTTTTCGTTTTTCGGGTCATTCGTTATGATCGCAATTCGTAAATTTGAAAATTCGTGAATTCGTAGATTTGTAAATTAAAAAAAGATAAGAAAGAAAATCCGAAAATTTGAAATTTAACTAACTAATAATAACTAACTATTAAATTATAGGTATTGGAATTTCCTTTAAAATGTGGCTGTTAGTGAACGCAATGAATACGAATTTATCCGAAGTTACAAATTATCCGAAATAATGAATGCCGCATCTAAACGAATGGAACGGAACAAATTAATAATAAAAAGTTTTCTTTATTATTATTATTGTTATTTATTATTATTAATTTATTACGTTCCATTCGTTTAGATTAGTTATTTCGGATAATTCGTAACTGAGGATAAATTCGTAATCGTTACGTTCACAAACAACCAAATTTGATAGGAAATTCCAATACCCTATAATTTAAAAACTAGTAAAAGTTACGTTTTTATTAGTTAGTTATTATTTCAGATTTTCAAATTTTCGGATTTTCGAATTTACGAATTTTCGAATATTTAAATTTACAAATATTCGGAAAAATTTGTTAAACAGGTTTTCGTTAATTCGTATATTTCCGAATTAACAAATTTGTCAAAATTCGGAACTAAACGAATTGCACATATCTATGAGATATACATACTCGTAACTAGGGCTGGGAGATTTTCTTAAAAAAAATCTTCGATTCTCTTAAAAAAAACTCGATTCACGATTCGAATTTTTTTTTTTTTGGAAACCGCGCCGGTCCTGAGGCGCTGCGGGCATAAACTTTTAGGCGAGGCCGCGGCTTCGGCCTAGTCCGCGGCATCCGGCCTCGCGGACTAGGTCGAAGCCGCGGCCTCACCTAAAAACTCCTTGCCCGCAGCTCTTCAGGCCCGGCGCGGTGTCAGCGCCGGTCCGGAGGCGCTGCGGGCATGAGTTTTTAGGCGAGGCCGCGGCTTCGGCCTAGTCCGTGGCGTCCGGCCGTAGCCGCGGACTAGGCCGAAGGACTAGGCCGAAGCCGCGGCCTCGCCTAAAAACTCATGCCCGCAGCGCCTCGGGACCGGCGCGGTGAAAAAAAAAAATCCAAAAAAATCGATTTGCTTAAATTTTGAATCGATTTGACCTCTCAATTCGATTCAAGATTTAAATCGATTTTTTTCCCAGCCCTACTCGTAACTGCGGATAAATACGTAATTGTTACGTTCACTATCACCCAAATTTGATAGGAAATTCCAATACCCTATAATTTAATAGTTAGTAATAGTTCAGTTATTATTAATTATTATTTCAGATTTTCAAATTTTAGGGTTTTCTGATTTTCAAATTTTAGAATTTTCGAAGTTTACGGATTTTCGAATTTTCGAATATTTGAATTTACAAATATTCTGAAAAATTAACGAATTAACGAATTAGTCGAAATATGTTAAAAAACGAATTCGGAACAAAACGAATTGCACATATCCACGAGATATACATACTTGTAACTGTGGATAAATCCGTATTTGTTACGTTCACTAACACCCAAATTTGATAGGAAATTCCAATCCCTATAATTTAATAGTTAGTAGTAGTTAAGTTATTATTAGTTATTATTTCAAATTTTCGGGTTTTTGGATTTACGAATTTTTAAATTTTTCTAATTTAGGAATTTTCGAATTTACAAATATTCATGAAAAATTAGTTAAACGGGTTTTGGTTAATTTGGATATTTCCAAATTAACGAATTTGTCAAAATTTCTTTAAAAACTAATTCGGAACAAAACTAATTGCACATATGTATGAGATATACATACTTACACTGTGCCAAGCTGACCCAATAGATCTATACAATACATATCATATTTGGAGGTCACATTTAGGAGCTTTTTTTGGACAGAGGAGGTATTAACAGGCATCTTATGTTGACTGTGTTTGTGCCGGACCTTTATTTGCATATAATCAGCATGAAGGACAGGTTCACTTCCCATGTACCACATCAATAGATCCCTAATATTTAAAAAGAAGACAGAGAGGAGAAGGCGAAAGATAAGATAAAGAAGGGGAAGGGTGGGGGGAAGGGAAGATCCAGACTCACCATTTTATAAAGTGAACCCTCTTATTCCCCTGCAACACGATAAAGCCAAAAGGAGTAAAGGCCAAAAATGCAGAATTTCCAGAGACATCCTGAAAGACAGTGACACAGGACATAGGAAGGAAAGAGAGAGAAAAGGAGAGACGGGAGGCATAGACTTCACAGAGAGAATTATGGGTAACATGGAGAAAAATGGGGGGGTACCTTACAAGGATGGGGATCCACTCCATACGTCTCCAGGGTCTGAGCCTTCCTCAGAAAACACAGCTCTGACGCGGCGGGGGATAAGCCACTAGAATAGAGATCAAAGGGTCAAGTCATACACTACTGCATGGAAAATGGCTTTGTCTACAAGGAGTATTCACAGATCTTTAGATTCTTTCCTTCAATATGAAGTCTAATCAATCAATCAATCAATCAATCAATTATCAATTTGGAAAAAAGTCTGTTTGGTTGCTATAGCCAACAAAAACTCTTGGAGCATATTTCATATGTCGAGCCCCAAAAACTGTTACAAAGAAATTCGATCCAGTTGAGGACACTGGATGTGCTACACACGCCCAAAAATATAATCAAAGTACAGTACACGGGGCGTGTGTAGCACGTCCTGTACTTTTGCCCCACTACTGCTCCCCCCACTTGACGCCAATTCCCAACTCTTAAGATTAAATCCGGCTACTTCTGTGTAAATATAGCAACTCTAGGAACTTTTGCTGACAAAAAAATGAACCATCTGACACAAATTTTATTAATACTGTTCAAAGGCAAGATAATGAGATACAAAGTAACATTGTTTATAAACATTGTCCAGAGACAGGGGATAGAGAGATACAAAACGACATTGTTTATAAACAGTGATGGAGAGATACAAAGTAACTTTGTTTATAAACATTGATCAGACAGGAGATAGATACAAAGTAACATTGTTTACAATCATTGTCCAGAGACGGGAGATAGAGAGATACAAAGTAACATTGTTTATAAACAGTGCTCAGACTGGAGATGGAGGGATACAAAGTAACATTATTTATAAACATTGTCCAGAGACAGGAGATAGAGAGATACAAACTAACATTGTTTATAAACAGTGTTCAGACTGGAGATGGAGGGATAGAAAATAACATTGTTTATAAACATTGTTCAGACTGAAGATAAAGAGATACAAAGTAACATTGTTTATAAACATTGATCAGATGGGGGAGAGAAAGAGATACAAAGTACCATTGTTTATAAACATTGATCAGGCTGGAGATAGAGAGATACAAAGTAGCATTGTTTAAAAACTTTGTTCAGACTGGAGATAGTGGGATACAAAGTAAAATTGTTTATAAACATTGCTCAGACTGGAGATAGAGAGATGCAAAGTAACATTGTTTCTAAACACTGAACAGATGGGAGATAGAGAGATACAAAGTAACAATGTTTATAAACATCGATCAGACAGGAGATAGAAAGATACAAAGTAACATTGTTACTTTTGTACCCTCTCTGTTTTATTTATCCGCAGATCAAAAGGGATGAATTTCAGTCTGCATATGAAAAAGATGTCTCTCACTCATAGTATTGCGTCACTTTTTACAAAGTAGCTGAATTCCTGAAGTTCAGCTTCAATCTAGACCTGCCCTTGGCAGTACCTCTTCTTTGCCACAAGATGTCCTCAGTCTTGCATGTTTATTGGCACCCAGCATCACTTAACATGGAAGACAGAGCACATACAGTGAGTGCAGGGTGTCACTTCATTCAGACTCTACAGCACTGCTCTCTGCATCAATGGTGACCAATATATATACTAGGTAAAGAAGAATAGGACCATAAACTACTATGTAAATGACATAAAAACTTCAGAAAAGTGGTGTTGGGGGGGAGAAGCACAGAGCCCGGGGCTGGACATTAATAGGTCAGTTACATAGAGTACGTTGCTCACCTGAGCTCGTTCCTGTGAATCTCAGCAATCCGTCTCTCCAGCTTCTCGGAGTGTTTAGGGAGGAACTGGAACTTGGAACTATATCCCTCGGGGTGTTTTCCGGGATCATAATCACCGATCTCTGCTACAGGAGAGGCACAGATGGGTTAGAATTACAGCTTAACAGTTCAGTTTCCTCAAGTTGGAGAAATCCTGCAATAAGATGGCACCAGAGCAGTACATGAAGAGTCCGTGTCAGCTGAGCACATGGAGTGGCCACTCTGAGGCTGAGCACACGGAGGGGACACTCTGAGGCTGAGCACACGGAGGGGACACTCTGAGGCTGAGCACACGGAGGGGACACTCTGAGGCTGAGCACACGGAGGGGACACTCTGAGGCTGAGCACACGGAGGGGACACTCTGAGGCTGAGCACACGGAGGGGACACTCTGAGGCTGAGCACACGGAGGGGCCACTCTGAGGCTGAGCACACGGAGGGGACACTCTGAGGCTGAGCACACGGAGGGGACACTCTGAGGCTGAGCACACGGAGGGGACACTCTGAGGCTGAGCACATGGAGTGGCTACTCTGAGGCTGAGCACACGGAGGGGACACTCTGAGCCTGAGCACACGGAGGGGACACTCTGAGGCTGAGCACACGGAGGGGACACTCTGAGGCTGAGCACACGGAGGGGCCACTCTGAGGCTGAGCACACGGAGGGGACACTCTGAGCCTGAGCACACGGAGGGGACACTCTGAGCCTGAGCACACGGAGGGGACACTCTGAGCCTGAGCACACGGAGGGGACACTCTGAGCCTGAGCACACGGAGGGGACACTCTGAGGCTGAGCACACGGAGGGGACACTCTGAGGCTGAGCACACGGAGGGGCCACTCTGAGGCTGAGCACACGGAGGGGACACTCTGAGGCTGAGCACACGGAGGGGACACTCTGAGGCTGAGCACACGGAGGGGACACTCTGAGGCTGAGCACACGGAGGGGCCACTCTGAGGCTGAGCACACGGAGGGGCCACTCTGAGGCTGAGCACACGGAGGGGCCACTCTGAGGCTGAGCACACGGAGGGGCCACTCTGAGGCTGAGCACACGGAGGGGCCACTCTGAGGCTGAGCACACGGAGGGGCCACTCTGAGGCTGAGCACACGGAGGGGACACTCTGAGGCTGAGCACACAGGGGCCACTCTGAGGCTGAGCACACGGGGGCCACTCTGAGGCTGAGCACATGGGGGGGCACTCTGAGGCTGAGCACACAGGGGCCACTCTGAGGCTGATCACACGGAGGGGACACTCTGAGGCTGAGCACACAGGGGCCACTCTGAGGCTGATCACACGGAGGGGACACTCTGAGGCTGAGCACACAGGGGCCACTCTGAGGCTGAGCACACGGAGGGGACACTCTGAGGCTGAGCACATGGAGTGGCCACTCTGAGGCTGAGCACACGGAGGGGACACTCTGAGGCTGAGCACACAGAGGGGACACTCTGAGCCTGAGCACACGGAGGGGACACTCTGAGGCTGAGCACACGGAGGGGCCACTCTGAGGCTGAGCACACAGGGGCCACTCTGAGGCTGAGCACACGGAGGGGACACTCTGAGGCTGAGCACACGGAGGGGCCACTCTGAGGCTGAGCACACGGAGGGGACACTCTGAGGCTGAGCACACGGAGGGGACACTCTGAGCCTGAGCACACGGAGGGGACACTCTGAGGCTGAGCACACGGAGGGGACACTCTGAGGCTGAGCACACGGAGGGGACACTCTGAGGCTGAGCACACGGAGGGGACACTCTGAGGCTGAGCACACGGAGGGGCCACTCTGAGGCTGAGCACACGGAGGGGACACTCTGAGGCTGAGCACACGGAGGGGACACTCTGAGGCTGAGCACACGGAGGGGCCACTCTGAGGCTGAGCACACGGAGGGGCCACTCTGAGGCTGAGCACACGGAGGGGACACTCTGAGGCTGAGCACACGGAGGGGACACTCTGAGGCTGAGCACACGGAGGGGCCACTCTGAGGCTGAGCACACGGAGGGGACACTCTGAGGCTGAGCACACGGAGGGGACACTCTGAGGCTGAGCACACGGAGGGGACACTCTGAGGCTGAGCACACGGAGGGGCCACTCTGAGGCTGAGCACACGGAGGGGACACTCTGAGGCTGAGCACACGGAGGGGACACTCTGAGGCTGAGCACACGGAGGGGCCACTCTGAGGCTGAGCACACGGAGGGGCCACTCTGAGGCTGAGCACACGGAGGGGCCACTCTGAGGCTGAGCACACGGAGGGGCCACTCTGAGGCTGAGCACACGGAGGGGCCACTCTGAGGCTGAGCACACGGAGGGGCCACTCTGAGGCTGAGCACACAGGGGCCACTCTGAGGCTGAGCACACGGAGGGGACACTCTGAGGCTGAGCACACAGGGGCCACTCTGAGGCTGAGCACACGGGGGCCACTCTGAGGCTGAGCACATGGGGGGGCACTCTGAGGCTGAGCACACAGGGGCCACTCTGAGGCTGATCACACGGAGGGGACACTCTGAGGCTGAGCACACGGAGGGGCCACTCTGAGGCTGAGCACATGGGGGGGCACTCTGAGGCTGAGCACACAGGGGCCACTCTGAGGCTGAGCACACGGAGGGGACACTCTGAGGCTGAGCACACGGAGGGGCCACTCTGAGGCTGAGCACACGGAGGGGCCACTCTGAGGCTGAGCACACGGAGGGGACACTCTGAGGCTGAGCACACGGAGGGGCCACTCTGAGGCTGAGCACACGGAGGGGGCACTCTGAGGCTGAGCACACAGGGGCCACTCTGAGGCTGAGCACACGGGGGCCACTCTGAGGCTGAGCACATGGGGGGGCACTCTGAGGCTGAGCACACAGGGGCCAATCTGAGGCTGAGCACACGGAGGGGCCACTCTGAGGCTGAGCACACGGAGGGGACACTCTGAGGCTGAGCACACGGAGGGGACACTCGGAGCCTGAGCACACGGAGGGGACACTCTGAGGCTGAGCACACGGAGGGGACACTCTGAGCCTGAGCACACGGAGGGGACACTCTGAGGCTGAGCACACGGAGGGGCCACTCTGAGGCTGAGCACACGGAGGGGACACTCTGAGCCTGAGCACACGGAGGGGACACTCTGAGGCTGAGCACACGGAGGGGACACTCTGAGGCTGAGCACACGGAGGGGACACTCTGAGGCTGAGCACACGGAGGGGCCACTCTGAGGCTGAGCACACGGAGGGGCCACTCTGAGGCTGAGCACACGGAGGGGACACTCTGAGGCTGAGCACACGGAGGGGACACTCTGAGGCTGAGCACACGGAGGGGACACTCTGAGGCTGAGCACACGGAGGGGACACTCTGAGGCTGAGCACACGGAGGGGACACTCTGAGGCTGAGCACACGGAGGGGCCACTCTGAGGCTGAGCACACGGAGGGGCCACTCTGAGGCTGAGCACACGGAGGGGCCACTCTGAGGCTGAGCACACGGAGGGGCCACTCTGAGGCTGAGCACACGGAGGGGCCACTCTGAGGCTGAGCACACGGAGGGGCCACTCTGAGGCTGAGCACACGGAGGGGCCACTCTGAGGCTGAGCACACGGAGGGGACACTCTGAGGCTGAGCACACAGGGGCCACTCTGAGGCTGAGCACACGGGGGCCACTCTGAGGCTGAGCACATGGGGGGGCACTCTGAGGCTGAGCACACAGGGGCCACTCTGAGGCTGATCACACGGAGGGGACACTCTGAGGCTGAGCACACAGGGGCCACTCTGAGGCTGATCACACGGAGGGGACACTCTGAGGCTGAGCACACAGGGGCCACTCTGAGGCTGAGCACACGGAGGGGACACTCTGAGGCTGAGCACATGGAGTGGCCACTCTGAGGCTGAGCACACGGAGGGGACACTCTGAGGCTGAGCACACGGAGTGGCCACTCTGAGGCTGAGCACACGGAGGGGCCACTCTGAGGCTGAGCACACGGAGGGGACACTCTGAGGCTGAGCACATGGAGTGGCCACTCTGAGGCTGAGCACACAGAGGGGACACTCTGAGCCTGAGCACACGGAGGGGACACTCTGAGGCTGAGCACACGGAGGGGACACTCTGAGGCTGAGCACACGGAGGGGACACTCTGAGGCTGAGCACACGGAGGGGACACTCTGAGGCTGAGCACACGGAGGGGACACTCTGAGCCTGAGCACACGGAGGGGCCACTCTGAGGCTGAGCACACGGAGGGGACACTCTGAGGCTGAGCACACGGAGGGGACACTCTGAGGCTGAGCACACGGAGGGGCCACTCTGAGGCTGAGCACACGGAGGGGCCACTCTGAGGCTGAGCACACGGAGGGGCCACTCTGAGGCTGAGCACACGGAGGGGCCACTCTGAGGCTGAGCACACGGAGGGGCCACTCTGAGGCTGAGCACACGGAGGGGCCACTCTGAGGCTGAGCACACAGGGGCCACTCTGAGGCTGAGCACACGGAGGGGACACTCTGAGGCTGAGCACACAGGGGCCACTCTGAGGCTGAGCACACGGGGGCCACTCTGAGGCTGAGCACATGGGGGGGCACTCTGAGGCTGAGCACACAGGGGCCACTCTGAGGCTGATCACACGGAGGGGACACTCTGAGGCTGAGCACACAGGGGCCACTCTGAGGCTGAGCACACAGGGGCCACTCTGAGGCTGAGCACACAGGGGCCACTCTGAGGCTGAGCACACGGAGGGGACTCTGAGGCTGAGCACACGGAGGGGACTCTGAGGCTGAGCACACGGAGGGGCCACTCTGAGGCTGAGCACATGGGGGGGCACTCTGAGGCTGAGCACACGGAGGGGCCACTCTGAGGCTGAGCACACGGAGGGGCCACTCTGAGGCTGAGCACACAGGGGACACTCTGAGGCTGAGCACACGGAGGGGCCACTCTGAGGCTGATCACACGGAGGGGACACTCTGAGGCTGAGCACACGGAGGGGCCACTCTGAGGCTGAGCACATGGGGGGGCACTCTGAGGCTGAGCACACAGGGGCCACTCTGAGGCTGATCACACGGAGGGGACACTCTGAGGCTGAGCACACGGAGGGGCCACTCTGAGGCTGAGCACATGGAGTGGCCACTCTGAGGCTGAGCACACGGAGTGGACACTCTGAGGCTGAGCACACGGAGGGGCCACTCTGAGGCTGAGCACACAGGGGCCACTCTGAGGCTGAGCACACAGGGGACACTCTGAGGCTGAGCACACGGAGGGGCCACTCTGAGGCTGATCACACGGAGGGGACACTCTGAGGCTGAGCACACGGAGGGGCCACTCTGAGGCTGAGCACATGGGGGGGCACTCTGAGGCTGAGCACACAGGGGCCACTCTGAGGCTGATCACACGGAGGGGACACTCTGAGGCTGAGCACACGGAGGGGCCACTCTGAGGCTGAGCACATGGAGTGGCCACTCTGAGGCTGAGCACACGGAGTGGACACTCTGAGGCTGAGCACACGGAGGGGCCACTCTGAGGCTGAGCACACGGAGGGACCACTCTGAGGCTGAGCACACGGAGGGGCCACTCTGAGGCTGAGCACACGGAGGGGACACTCTGAGGCTGAGCACACGGAGTGGCCACTCTGAGGCTGAGCACACGGAGGGGACACTCTGAGCCTGAGCACACGGAGGGGCCACTCTGAGGCTGAGCACACGGAGGGGACACTCTGAGGCTGAGCACACGGAGGGGACACTCTGAGGCTGAGCACACGGAGGGGACACTCTGAGGCTGAGCACACGGAGGGGCCACTCTGAGGCTGAGCACACGGAGGGGACACTCTGAGGCTGAGCACACGGAGGGGACACTCTGAGCCTGAGCACACGGAGGGGCCACTCTGAGGCTGAGCACACGGAGGGGACACTCTGAGGCTGAGCACACGGAGGGGACACTCTGAGGCTGAGCACACGGAGGGGCCACTCTGAGGCTGAGCACACGGAGGGGCCACTCTGAGGCTGAGCACACGGAGGGGCCACTCTGAGGCTGAGCACACGGAGGGGCCACTCTGAGGCTGAGCACACGGAGGGGCCACTCTGAGGCTGAGCACACGGAGGGGCCACTCTGAGGCTGAAGCACACAGGGGCCACTCTGAGGCTGAGCACACGGAGGGGACACTCTGAGGCTGAGCACACAGGGGCCACTCTGAGGCTGAGCACACGGGGGCCACTCTGAGGCTGAGCACATGGGGGGGCACTCTGAGGCTGAGCACACAGGGGCCACTCTGAGGCTGATCACACGGAGGGGACACTCTGAGGCTGAGCACACAGGGGCCACTCTGAGGCTGAGCACACAGGGGCCACTCTGAGGCTGAGCACACAGGGGCCACTCTGAGGCTGAGCACACGGAGGGGACTCTGAGGCTGAGCACACGGAGGGGCCACTCTGAGGCTGAGCACATGGGGGGGCACTCTGAGGCTGAGCACACAGGGGCCACTCTGAGGCTGAGCACACAGGGGACACTCTGAGGCTGAGCACACGGAGGGGCCACTCTGAGGCTGATCACACGGAGGGGACACTCTGAGGCTGAGCACACGGAGGGGCCACTCTGAGGCTGAGCACATGGGGGGGCACTCTGAGGCTGAGCACACAGGGGCCACTCTGAGGCTGATCACACGGAGGGGACACTCTGAGGCTGAGCACACGGAGGGGCCACTCTGAGGCTGAGCACATGGGGGGGCACTCTGAGGCTGAGCACACAGGGGCCACTCTGAGGCTGAGCACACGGAGGGGACACTCTGAGGCTGAGCACACGGAGGGGCCACTCTGAGGCTGAGCACACGGAGGGGCCACTCTGAGGCTGAGCACACGGAGGGGACACTCTGAGGCTGAGCACACGGAGGGGCCACTCTGAGGCTGAGCACACGGAGGGGGCACTCTGAGGCTGAGCACACAGGGGCCACTCTGAGGCTGAGCACACGGGGGCCACTCTGAGGCTGAGCACATGGGGGGGCACTCTGAGGCTGAGCACACAGGGGCCAATCTGAGGCTGAGCACACGGAGGGGCCACTCTGAGGCTGAGCACACGGAGGGGACACTCTGAGGCTGAGCACACGGAGGGGACACTCTGAGCCTGAGCACACGGAGGGGACACTCTGAGGCTGAGCACACGGAGGGGACACTCTGAGGCTGAGCACACGGAGGGGCCACTCTGAGGCTGAGCACACGGAGGGGACACTCTGAGCCTGAGCACACGGAGGGGACACTCTGAGGCTGAGCACACGGAGGGGACACTCTGAGGCTGAGCACACGGAGGGGACACTCTGAGGCTGAGCACACGGAGGGGCCACTCTGAGGCTGAGCACACGGAGGGGACACTCTGAGGCTGAGCACACGGAGGGGACACTCTGAGGCTGAGCACATGGAGTGGCCACTCTGAGGCTGAGCACACGGAGGGGACACTCTGAGCCTGAGCACACGGAGGGGACACTCTGAGGCTGAGCACACGGAGGGGACACTCTGAGGCTGAGCACACGGAGGGGCCACTCTGAGGCTGAGCACACGGAGGGGACACTCTGAGCCTGAGCACACGGAGGGGACACTCTGAGCCTGAGCACACGGAGGGGACACTCTGAGGCTGAGCACACGGAGGGGACACTCTGAGGCTGAGCACACGGAGGGGCCACTCTGAGGCTGAGCACACGGAGGGGCCACTCTGAGGCTGAGCACACGGAGGGGCCACTCTGAGGCTGAGCACACGGAGGGGCCACTCTGAGGCTGAGCACACGGAGGGGCCACTCTGAGGCTGAGCACACGGAGGGGCCACTCTGAGGCTGAGCACACGGAGGGGCCACTCTGAGGCTGAGCACACGGAGGGGCCACTCTGAGGCTGAGCACACGGAGGGGACACTCTGAGGCTGAGCACACAGGGGCCACTCTGAGGCTGAGCACACGGGGGCCACTCTGAGGCTGAGCACATGGGGGGGCACTCTGAGGCTGAGCACACAGGGGCCACTCTGAGGCTGATCACACGGAGGGGACACTCTGAGGCTGAGCACACAGGGGCCACTCTGAGGCTGAGCACACGGAGGGAACACTCTGAGGCTGAGCACATGGAGTGGCCACTCTGAGGCTGAGCACACGGAGGGAACACTCTGAGGCTGAGCACACGGAGTGGCCACTCTGAGGCTGAGCACACGGAGGGGCCACTCTGAGGCTGAGCACATGGAGTGGCCACTCTGAGGCTGAGCACACGGAGGGGACACTCTGAGGCTGAGCACATGGAGTGGCCACTCTGAGGCTGAGCACACAGAGGGGACACTCTGAGCCTGAGCACACGGAGGGGACACTCTGAGGCTGAGCACACGGAGGGGACACTCTGAGGCTGAGCACACGGAGGGGCCACTCTGAGGCTGAGCACACGGAGGGGACACTCTGAGGCTGAGCACACGGAGGGGACACTCTGAGCCTGAGCACACGGAGGGGACACTCTGAGGCTGAGCACACGGAGGGGACACTCTGAGGCTGAGCACACGGAGTGGCCACTCTGAGGCTGAGCACACGGAGGGGCCACTCTGAGGCTGAGCACATGGAGTGGCCACTCTGAGGCTGAGCACACGGAGGGGACACTCTGAGGCTGAGCACACGGAGGGGCCACTCTGAGGCTGAGCACACGGAGGGGACACTCTGAGGCTGAGCACACGGAGGGGACACTCTGAGGCTGAGCACACGGAGGGGCCACTCTGAGGCTGAGCACACGGAGGGGCCACTCTGAGGCTGAGCACACGGAGGGGCCACTCTGAGGCTGAGCACACGGAGGGGCCACTCTGAGGCTGAGCACACGGAGGGGCCACTCTGAGGCTGAGCACACGGAGGGGCCACTCTGAGGCTGAGCACACGGAGGGGCCACTCTGAGGCTGAGCACACGGAGGGGCCACTCTGAGGCTGAGCACACAGGGGCCACTCTGAGGCTGAGCACACGGAGGGGGACACTCTGAGGCTGAGCACACAGGGGCCACTCTGAGGCTGAGCACACGGGGGCCACTCTGAGGCTGAGCACATGGGGGGGCACTCTGAGGCTGAGCACACAGGGGCCACTCTGAGGCTGATCACACGGAGGGGACACTCTGAGGCTGAGCACACGGAGGGGCCACTCTGAGGCTGAGCACATGGGGGGGCACTCTGAGGCTGAGCACACAGGGGCCACTCTGAGGCTGAGCACACGGAGGGACACTCTGAGGCTGAGCACACGGAGGGGCCACTCTGAGGCTGAGCACACGGAGGGGCCACTCTGAGGCTGAGCACACGGAGGGGACACTCTGAGGCTGAGCACACGGAGGGGCCACTCTGAGGCTGAGCACACGGAGGGGGCACTCTGAGGCTGAGCACACAGGGGCCACTCTGAGGCTGAGCACACGGGGGCCACTCTGAGGCTGAGCACATGGGGGGGCACTCTGAGGCTGAGCACACAGGGGCCAATCTGAGGCTGAGCACACGGAGGGGCCACTCTGAGGCTGAGCACACGGAGGGGACACTCTGAGGCTGAGCACACGGAGGGGACACTCTGAGCCTGAGCACACGGAGGGGACACTCTGAGGCTGAGCACACGGAGGGGACACTCTGAGGCTGAGCACACGGAGGGGCCACTCTGAGGCTGAGCACACGGAGGGGACACTCTGAGCCTGAGCACACGGAGGGGACACTCTGAGGCTGAGCACACGGAGGGGACACTCTGAGGCTGAGCACACGGAGGGGACACTCTGAGGCTGAGCACACGGAGGGGCCACTCTGAGGCTGAGCACACGGAGGGGACACTCTGAGGCTGAGCACACGGAGGGGACACTCTGAGGCTGAGCACATGGAGTGGCCACTCTGAGGCTGAGCACACGGAGGGGACACTCTGAGCCTGAGCACACGGAGGGGACACTCTGAGGCTGAGCACACGGAGGGGACACTCTGAGGCTGAGCACACGGAGGGGCCACTCTGAGGCTGAGCACACGGAGGGGACACTCTGAGCCTGAGCACACGGAGGGGACACTCTGAGCCTGAGCACACGGAGGGGCCACTCTGAGGCTGAGCACACGGAGGGGACACTCTGAGCCTGAGCACACGGAGGGGACACTCTGAGGCTGAGCACATGGAGTGGCCACTCTGAGGCTGAGCACACGGAGGGGACACTCTGAGCCTGAGCACACGGAGGGGACACTCTGAGGCTGAGCACACGGAGGGGACACTCTGAGGCTGAGCACACGGAGGGGCCACTCTGAGGCTGAGCACACGGAGGGGACACTCTGAGGCTGAGCACACGGAGGGGACACTCTGAGGCTGAGCACACGGAGGGGCCACTCTGAGGCTGAGCACACGGAGGGGCCACTCTGAGGCTGAGCACACGGAGGGGCCACTCTGAGGCTGAGCACACGGAGGGGCCACTCTGAGGCTGAGCACACGGAGGGGCCACTCTGAGGCTGAGCACACGGAGGGGCCACTCTGAGGCTGAGCACACGGAGGGGCCACTCTGAGGCTGAGCACACGGAGGGGACACTCTGAGGCTGAGCACACGAGGGGCCACTCTGAGGCTGAGCACACGGGGGCCACTCTGAGGCTGAGCACATGGGGGGGCACTCTGAGGCTGAGCACACAGGGGCCACTCTGAGGCTGATCACACGGAGGGGACACTCTGAGGCTGAGCACACAGGGGCCACTCTGAGGCTGAGCACACGGAGGGGACACTCTGAGGCTGAGCACATGGAGTGGCCACTCTGAGGCTGAGCACACGGAGGGAACACTCTGAGGCTGAGCACACGGAGTGGCCACTCTGAGGCTGAGCACACGGAGGGGCCACTCTGAGGCTGAGCACACGGAGGGGACACTCTGAGGCTGAGCACATGGAGTGGCCACTCTGAGGCTGAGCACACGGAGGGGACACTCTGAGGCTGAGCACATGGAGTGGCCACTCTGAGGCTGAGCACACAGAGGGGACACTCTGAGGCTGAACACACGGAGGGGACACTCTGAGGCTGAGCACACGGAGGGGACACTCTGAGGCTGAGCACACGGAGGGGACACTCTGAGGCTGAGCACACAGGGGCCACTCTGAGGCTGAGCACACGGGGGCCACTCTGAGGCTGAGCACATGGGGGGGCACTCTGAGGCTGAGCACACAGGGGCCACTCTGAGGCTGATCACACGGAGGGGACACTCTGAGGCTGAGCACACAGGGGCCACTCTGAGGCTGAGCACACGGAGGGGACACTCTGAGGCTGAGCACATGGAGTGGCCACTCTGAGGCTGAGCACACGGAGGGAACACTCTGAGGCTGAGCACACGGAGTGGCCACTCTGAGGCTGAGCACACGGAGGGGCCACTCTGAGGCTGAGCACACGGAGGGGACACTCTGAGGCTGAGCACATGGAGTGGCCACTCTGAGGCTGAGCACACGGAGGGGACACTCTGAGGCTGAGCACATGGAGTGGCCACTCTGAGGCTGAGCACACAGAGGGGACACTCTGAGGCTGAACACACGGAGGGGACACTCTGAGGCTGAGCACACGGAGGGGACACTCTGAGGCTGAGCACACGGAGGGGACACTCTGAGGCTGAGCACACGGAGGGGCCACTCTGAGGCTGAGCACACGGAGGGGCCACTCTGAGGCTGAGCACACAGAGGGGACACTCTGAGGCTGAACACACGGAGGGGGCACTCTGAGGCTGAGCACACGGAGGGGCCACTCTGAGGCTGAACACACGGAGGGGACACTCCGAGGCTGAGCACACGGAGGGGACACTCTGAGCCTGAGCACACGGAGGGGACACTCTGAGGCTGAGCACACGGAGGGGACACTCTGAGGCTGAGCACACGGAGGGGACACTCTGAGGCTGAGCACACGGAGGGGCCACTCTGAGGCTGAGCACACGGAGGGGACACTCTGAGGCTGAGCACACGGAGGGGACACTCTGAGGCTGAGCACACGGAGGGGCCACTCTGAGGCTGAGCACACGGAGGGGCCACTCTGAGGCTGAGCACACGGAGGGGCCACTCTGAGGCTGAGCACACGGAGGGGCCACTCTGAGGCTGAGCACACGGAGGGGCCACTCTGAGGCTGAGCACACGGAGGGGCCACTCTGAGGCTGAGCACACGGAGGGGCCACTCTGAGGCTGAGCACACGGAGGGGCCACTCTGAGGCTGAGCACACAGGGGGCCACTCTGAGGCTGAGCACACGGAGGGGACACTCTGAGGCTGAGCACACAGGGGCCACTCTGAGGCTGAGCACACGGGGGCCACTCTGAGGCTGAGCACATGGGGGGGCACTCTGAGGCTGAGCACACAGGGGCCACTCTGAGGCTGATCACACGGAGGGGACACTCTGAGGCTGAGCACACGGAGGGGCCACTCTGAGGCTGAGCACATGGGGGGGCACTCTGAGGCTGAGC
Source organism: Lithobates septentrionalis (assembly GCA_037952835.1). NCBI lineage: Eukaryota > Metazoa > Chordata > Amphibia > Anura > Ranidae > Lithobates > Lithobates septentrionalis. The sequence continues at coordinate 125,741 of JBBDGP010004455.1, forward strand.
ACACAGGGGCCACTCTGAGGCTGAGCACACGGAGGGGACACTCTGAGGCTGAGCACACGGAGGGGCCACTCTGAGGCTGAGCACACGGAGGGGCCACTCTGAGGCTGAGCACACGGAGGGGACACTCTGAGGCTGAGCACACGGAGGGGCCACTCTGAGGCTGAGCACACGGAGGGGGCACTCTGAGGCTGAGCACACAGGGGCCACTCTGAGGCTGAGCACACGGGGGCCACTCTGAGGCTGAGCACATGGGGGGGCACTCTGAGGCTGAGCACACAGGGGCCAATCTGAGGCTGAGCACACGGAGGGGCCACTCTGAGGCTGAGCACACGGAGGGGACACTCTGAGGCTGAGCACACGGAGGGGACACTCTGAGCCTGAGCACACGGAGGGGACACTCTGAGGCTGAGCACACGGAGGGGACACTCTGAGGCTGAGCACACGGAGGGGCCACTCTGAGGCTGAGCACACGGAGGGGACACTCTGAGCCTGAGCACACGGAGGGGCCACTCTGAGGCTGAGCACACGGAGGGGACACTCTGAGGCTGAGCACACGGAGGGGACACTCTGAGGCTGAGCACACGGAGGGGCCACTCTGAGGCTGAGCACACGGAGGGGCCACTCTGAGGCTGAGCACACGGAGGGGACACTCTGAGGCTGAGCACACGGAGGGGACACTCTGAGGCTGAGCACACGGAGGGGACACTCTGAGGCTGAGCACACGGAGGGGCCACTCTGAGGCTGAGCACACGGAGGGGCCACTCTGAGGCTGAGCACACGGAGGGGCCACTCTGAGGCTGAGCACACGGAGGGGCCACTCTGAGGCTGAGCACACGGAGGGGCCACTCTGAGGCTGAGCACACGGAGGGGCCACTCTGAGGCTGAGCACACGGAGGGGCCACTCTGAGGCTGAGCACACGGAGGGGACACTCTGAGGCTGAGCACACAGGGGCCACTCTGAGGTTGAGCACACGGGGGCCACTCTGAGGCTGAGCACATGGGGGGGCACTCTGAGGCTGAGCACACAGGGGCCACTCTGAGGCTGATCACACGGAGGGGACACTCTGAGGCTGAGCACACAGGGGCCACTCTGAGGCTGATCACACGGAGGGGACACTCTGAGGCTGAGCACACAGGGGCCACTCTGAGGCTGAGCACACGGAGGGGACACTCTGAGGCTGAGCACATGGAGTGGCCACTCTGAGGCTGAGCACACGGAGGGGACACTCTGAGGCTGAGCACACGGAGTGGCCACTCTGAGGCTGAGCACACGGAGGGGCCACTCTGAGGCTGAGCACACGGAGGGGACACTCTGAGGCTGAGCACATGGAGTGGCCACTCTGAGGCTGAGCACACGGAGGGGACACTCTGAGGCTGAGCACATGGAGTGGCCACTCTGAGGCTGAGCACACAGAGGGGACACTCTGAGCCTGAGCACACGGAGGGGACACTCTGAGGCTGAGCACACGGAGGGGACACTCTGAGGCTGAGCACACGGAGGGGCCACTCTGAGGCTGAGCACACGGAGGGGACACTCTGAGGCTGAGCACACGGAGGGGACACTCTGAGCCTGAGCACACGGAGGGGACACTCTGAGGCTGAGCACACGGAGGGGACACTCTGAGGCTGAGCACACGGAGGGGACACTCTGAGGCTGAGCACACGGAGGGGCCACTCTGAGGCTGAGCACACGGAGGGGCCACTCTGAGGCTGAGCACACGGAGGGGCCACTCTGAGGCTGAGCACACGGAGGGGCCACTCTGAGGCTGAGCACACAGGGGCCACTCTGAGGCTGAGCACACGGAGGGGACACTCTGAGGCTGAGCACACAGGGGCCACTCTGAGGCTGATCACACGAGGGGACACTCTGAGGCTGAGCACACAGGGGCCACTCTGAGGCTGAGCACACAGGGGCCACTCTGAGGCTGAGCACACAGGGGCCACTCTGAGGCTGAGCACACGGAGGGGACTCTGAGGCTGAGCACACGGAGGGGCCACTCTGAGGCTGAGCACATGGGGGGGCACTCTGAGGCTGAGCACACAGGGGCCACTCTGAGGCTGAGCACACAGGGGACACTCTGAGGCTGAGCACACGGAGGGGCCACTCTGAGGCTGATCACACGGAGGGGACACTCTGAGGCTGAGCACACGGAGGGGCCACTCTGAGGCTGAGCACATGGGGGGGCACTCTGAGGCTGAGCACACAGGGGCCACTCTGAGGCTGATCACACGGAGGGGACACTCTGAGGCTGAGCACACGGAGGGGCCACTCTGAGGCTGAGCACATGGGGGGGCACTCTGAGGCTGAGCACACAGGGGCCACTCTGAGGCTGAGCACACGGAGGGGACACTCTGAGGCTGAGCACACGGAGGGGCCACTCTGAGGCTGAGCACACGGAGGGGCCACTCTGAGGCTGAGCACACGGAGGGGCCACTCTGAGGCTGAGCACACGGAGGGGGCACTCTGAGGCTGAGCACACAGGGGCCACTCTGAGGCTGAGCACACGGGGGCCACTCTGAGGCTGAGCACATGGGGGGGCACTCTGAGGCTGAGCACACAGGGGCCAATCTGAGGCTGAGCACACGGAGGGGCCACTCTGAGGCTGAGCACACGGAGGGGACACTCTGAGGCTGAGCACACGGAGGGGACACTCTGAGCCTGAGCACACGGAGGGGACACTCTGAGGCTGAGCACACGGAGGGGACACTCTGAGGCTGAGCACACGGAGGGGCCACTCTGAGGCTGAGCACACGGAGGGGACACTCTGAGCCTGAGCACACGGAGGGGACACTCTGAGGCTGAGCACACGGAGGGGACACTCTGAGGCTGAGCACACGGAGGGGACACTCTGAGGCTGAGCACACGGAGGGGCCACTCTGAGGCTGAGCACACGGAGGGGACACTCTGAGGCTGAGCACACGGAGGGGACACTCTGAGGCTGAGCACACGGAGGGGCCACTCTGAGGCTGAGCACACGGAGGGGCCACTCTGAGGCTGAGCACACGGAGGGGCCACTCTGAGGCTGAGCACACGGAGGGGCCACTCTGAGGCTGAGCACACGGAGGGGCCACTCTGAGGCTGAGCACACGGAGGGGCCACTCTGAGGCTGAGCACACAGGGGCCACTCTGAGGCTGAGCACACAGGGGCCACTCTGAGGCTGAGCACACGGAGGGGACACTCTGAGGCTGAGCACACAGGGGCCACTCTGAGGCTGAGCACACGGGGGCCACTCTGAGGCTGAGCACATGGGGGGGCACTCTGAGGCTGAGCACACAGGGGCCACTCTGAGGCTGATCACACGGAGGGGACACTCTGAGGCTGAGCACACAGGGGCCACTCTGAGGCTGAGCACACAGGGGCCACTCTGAGGCTGAGCACACAGGGGCCACTCTGAGGCTGAGCACACGGAGGGGACTCTGAGGCTGAGCACACGGAGGGGCCACTCTGAGGCTGAGCACATGGGGGGGCACTCTGAGGCTGAGCACACAGGGGCCACTCTGAGGCTGAGCACACAGGGGACACTCTGAGGCTGAGCACACGGAGGGGCCACTCTGAGGCTGAGCACACAGGGGCCACTCTGAGGCTGAGCACACAGGGGCCACTCTGAGGCTGAGCACACGGAGGGGACACTCTGAGGCTGAGCACACAGGGGACACTCTGAGGCTGAGCACACGGAGGGGACTCTGAGGCTGAGCACACAGGGGCCACTCTGAGGCTGAGCACACGGAGGGGCCACTCTGAGGCTGAGCACACGGAGGGGCCACTCTGAGGCTGAGCACACGGAGGGGCCACTCTGAGGCTGAGCACACGGAGGGGGCACTCTGAGGCTGAGCACACGGAGGGGGCACTCTGAGGCTGAGCACACAGGGGCCACTCTGAGGCTGAGCACACGGAGGGGACACTCTGAGGCTGAGCACACAGAGGGGCCACTCTGAGGCTGAGCACACGGAGGGGCCACTCTGAGGCTGAGCACACGGAGGGGCCACTCTGAGGCTGAGCACACGGAGGGGGCACTCTGAGGCTGAGCACACAGGGGCCACTCTGAGGCTGAGCACACGGAGGGGCCACTCTGAGGCTGAGCACACAGGGGCCACTCTGAGGCTGAGCACACGGAGGGGCCACTCTGAGGCTGAGCAGCACACAGGGGCCAATCTGAGGCTGAGCACACGGAGGGGACTCTGAGGCTGAGCACACGGAGGGGCCACTCTGAGGCTGAGCACACAGGGGCCACTCTGAGGCTGAGCACACAGGGGCCACTCTGAGGCTGAGCACACAGGGGCCACTCTGAGGCTGAGCACACAGGGGCCACTCTGAGGCTGAGCACACGGAGGGGACACTCTGAGGCTGAGCACACAGGGGCCACTCTGAGGCTGAGCACACGGAGGGGACTCTGAGGCTGAGCACACAGGGGCCACTCTGAGGCTGAGCACACGGAGGGGACTCTGAGGCTGAGCACACGGGGGGGCCACTCTGAGGCTGAGCACACGGGGGGGCACTCTGAGGCTGAGCACACAGGGGCCACTCTGAGGCTGAGCACACGGAGGGGACACTCTGAGGCTGAGCACACGGAGGGGCCACTCTGAGGCTGAGCACACGGAGGGGACTCTGAGGCTGAACACACAGGGGCCACTCTGAGGCTGAGCACACGGAGGGGACTCTGAGGCTGAGCACACGGAGGGGCCACTCTGAGGCTGAGCACACGGAGGGGACACTCTGAGGCTGAGCACAAGGAGTGGCCACTCTGAGCCTGAGCACACGGAGGGGCCACTCTGAGGCTGAGCACACGGAGGGGACACTCTGAGGCTGAGCACAAGGAGTGGCCACTCTGAGGCTGAGCACACGGAGGGGCCACTCTGAGGCTGAGCACACGGAGTGGCCACTCTGAGGCTGAGCACACGGAGGGGCCACTCTGAGGCTGAGCACACGGAGGGGCCACTCTGAGGCTGAGCACACGGAGGGGAAACTCTGAGCCTGAGCACACGGAGGGGACACTCTGAGGCTGAGCAAACGGAGGGGACACTCTGAGCCTTAGCACACGGAGGGGACACTCTGAGGCTGAGCACACGGAGGGGACACTCTGAGGCTGAGCACACGGAGGGGCCACTCTGAGGCTGAGCACACGGAGGGGACACTCTGAGGCTGAGCACACGGAGGGGAAACTCTGAGGCTGAGCACACGGAGGGGACACTCTGAGGCTGAGCACACGGAGGGGACACTCTGAGGCTGAGCACACGGAGGGGCCACTCTGAGGCTGAGCACACAGGGGCCACTCTGAGGCTGAGCACACGGAGGGGACACTCTGAGGCTGAGCACACAGGGGCCACTCTGAGGCTGAGCACACGGAGGGGACTCTGAGGCTGAGCACACAGGGGCCACTCTGAGGCTGAGCACACGGAGGGGACTCTGAGGCTGAGCACACGGAGGGGCCACTCTGAGGCTGAGCACACGGAGGGGACACTCTGAGGCTGAGCACACGGAGGGGACACTCTGAGGCTGAGCACACGGAGGGGACACTCTGAGCCTGAGCACACGGAGGGGACACTCTGAGGCTGAGCACACGGAGGGGCCACTCTGAGGCTGAGCACACGGAGGGGACACTCTGAGGCTGAACACACGGAGGGGACACTCTGAGCCTGAGCACACGGAGGGGACACTCTGAGCCTGAGCACACGGAGGGGACACTCTGAGCCTGAGCACACGGAGGGGACACTCTGAGGCTGAGCACACGGAGGGGACACTCTGAGGCTGAGCACACGGAGGGGACACTCTGAGGCTGAGCACACGGAGGGGCCACTCTGAGGCTGAGCACACGGAGGGGACACTCTGAGGCTGAGCACACGGAGGGGACACTCTGAGGCTGAGCACACGGAGGGGCCACTCTGAGGCTGAGCACACGGAGGGGCCACTCTGAGGCTGAGCACACGGAGGGGCCACTCTGAGGCTGAGCACACGGAGGGGCCACTCTGAGGCTGAGCACACGGAGGGGCCACTCTGAGGCTGAGCACACGGAGGGGCCACTCTGAGGCTGAGCACACAGGGGCCACTCTGAGGCTGAGCACACGGAGGGGACACTCTGAGGCTGAGCACACAGGGGCCACTCTGAGGCTGAGCACACGGGGGCCACTCTGAGGCTGAGCACATGGGGGGGCACTCTGAGGCTGAGCACACAGGGGCCACTCTGAGGCTGATCACACGGAGGGGACACTCTGAGGCTGAGCACACAGAGGGGACACTCTGAGGCTGAGCAAACAGGGGCCACTCTGAGGCTGAGCACACAGGGGCAACTCTGAGGCTGAGCACATAGGGGCCACTCTGAGGCTGAGCACACGGAGGGGACTCTGAGGCTGAGCACACGGAGGGGCCACTCTGAGGCTGAGCACATGGGGGGGGCACTCTGAGGCTGAGCACACAGGGGCCACTCTGAGGCTGAGCACACGGAGGGGGCACTCTGAGGCTGAGCACACGGAGGGGCCACTCTGAGGCTGAGCACACAGGGGCCACTCTGAGGCTGAGCACACGGAGGGGCCACTCTGAGGCTGAGCACACAGGGGCCACTCTGAGGCTGAGCACACGGGGGCCACTCTGAGGCTGAGCACACGGAGGGGACACTCTGAGGCTGAGCACACAGGGGCCACTCTGAGGCTGAGCACACGGAGGGGACTCTGAGGCTGAGCACACAGGGGCCACTCTGAGGCTGAGCACACGGAGGGGGCCACTCTGAGGCTGAGCACACGGAGGGGCCACTCTGAGGCTGAGCACACGGAGGGGCCACTCTGAGGCTGAGCACACGGAGGGGCCACTCTGAGGCTGAGCACACGGAGGGGACTCTGAGGCTGAGCACACGGAGGGGCCACTCTGAGGCTGAGCACACAGGGGCCACTCTGAGGCTGAGCACACGGAGGGGACACTCTGAGGCTGAGCACACGGAGGGGACACTCTGAGGCTGAGCACACGGAGGGGCCACTCTGAGGCTGAGCACACGGAGGGGCCACTCTGAGGCTGAGCACACGGAGGGGCCACTCTGAGGCTGAGCACACGGAGGGGGCACTCTGAGGCTGAGCACACAGGGGCCACTCTGAGGCTGAGCACACGGAGGGGCCACTCTGAGGCTGAGCACACAGGGGCCACTCTGAGGCTGAGCACACGGAGGGGCCACTCTGAGGCTGAGCAGCACACAGGGGCCAATCTGAGGCTGAGCACACGGAGGGGACTCTGAGGCTGAGCACACGGAGGGGCCACTCTGAGGCTGAGCACACAGGGGCCACTCTGAGGCTGAGCACACAGGGGCCACTCTGAGGCTGAGCACACAGGGGCCACTCTGAGGCTGAGCACACAGGGGCCACTCTGAGGCTGAGCACACGGAGGGGACACTCTGAGGCTGAGCACACAGGGGCCACTCTGAGGCTGAGCACACGGAGGGGACTCTGAGGCTGAGCACACAGGGGCCACTCTGAGGCTGAGCACACGGAGGGGACTCTGAGGCTGAGCACACGGGGGGGCCACTCTGAGGCTGAGCACACGGGGGGGCACTCTGAGGCTGAGCACACAGGGGCCACTCTGAGGCTGAGCACACGGAGGGGACACTCTGAGGCTGAGCACACGGAGGGGCCACTCTGAGGCTGAGCACACGGAGGGGACTCTGAGGCTGAACACACAGGGGCCACTCTGAGGCTGAGCACACGGAGGGGACTCTGAGGCTGAGCACACGGAGGGGCCACTCTGAGGCTGAGCACACGGAGGGGACACTCTGAGGCTGAGCACACGGAGGGGACACTCTGAGGCTGAGCACACGGAGGGGACACTCTGAGGCTGAGCACACGGAGGGGCCACTCTGAGGCTGAGCACACGGAGGGGACACTCTGAGGCTGAGCACAAGGAGTGGCCACTCTGAGGCTGAGCACAAGGAGTGGCCACTCTGAGGCTGAGCACACGGAGGGGCCACTCTGAGGCTGAGCACACAGGGGCCACTCTGAGGCTGAGCACACGGAGGGGCCACTCTGAGGCTGAGCAGCACACAGGGGCCAATCTGAGGCTGAGCACACGGAGGGGACTCTGAGGCTGAGAACACGGAGGGGCCACTCTGAGGCTGAGCACACGGAGGGGACTCTGAGGCTGAGCACACGGAGGGGCCACTCTGAGGCTGAGCACACAGGGTTGAGGGGGCCACTCTGAGGCTGAGCACACAGGGGCCACTCTGAGGCTGAGCACACAGGGGCCACTCTGAGGCTGAGCACACAGGGGCCACTCTGAGGCTGAGCACACGGAGGGGACACTCTGAGGCTGAGCACACAGGGGCCACTCTGAGGCTGAGCACACGGAGGGGACTCTGAGGCTGAGCACACAGGGGCCACTCTGAGGCTGAGCACACGGAGGGGACTCTGAGGCTGAGCACACGGGGGGGCCACTCTGAGGCTGAGCACACGGGGGGGCACTCTGAGGCTGAGCACACAGGGGCCACTCTGAGGCTGAGCACACGGAGGGGACACTCTGAGGCTGAGCACACGGAGGGGCCACTCTGAGGCTGAGCACACGGAGGGGACTCTGAGGCTGAACACACAGGGGCCACTCTGAGGCTGAGCACACGGAGGGGACTCTGAGGCTGAGCACACGGAGGGGCCACTCTGAGGCTGAGCACACGGAGGGGACACTCTGAGGCTGAGCACACGGAGGGGACACTCTGAGGCTGAGCACACGGAGGGGCCACTCTGAGGCTGAGCACACGGAGGGGACACTCTGAGGCTGAGCACAAGGAGTGGCCACTCTGAGGCTGAGCACACAGGGGCCACTCTGAGGCTGAGCACACGGAGGGGACACTCTGAGGCTGAGCACACGGAGGGGACACTCTGAGGCTGAGCACACGGAGGGGCCACTCTGAGGCTGAGCACACGGAGGGGACACTCTGAGGCTGAGCACACGGAGGGGCCACTCTGAGGCTGAGCACACGGAGGGGCCACTCTGAGGCTGAGCACACGGAGGGGACACTCTGAGGCTGAGCACACGGAGGGGACACTCTGAGGCTGAGCACACGGAGGGGCCACTCTGAGGCTGAGCACACGGAGGGGACACTCTGAGCCTGAGCACACGGAGGGGACACTCTGAGGCTGAGCACACGGAGGGGACACTCTGAGGCTGAGCACACGGAGGGGACACTCTGAGGCTGAGCACACGGAGGGGCCACTCTGAGGCTGAGCACACGGAGGGGCCACTCTGAGGCTGAGCACACGGAGGGGACACTCTGAGGCTGAGCACACGGAGGGGACACTCTGAGGCTGAGCACACGGAGGGGCCACTCTGAGGCTGAGCACACGGAGGGGCCACTCTGAGGCTGAGCACACGGAGGGGCCACTCTGAGGCTGAGCACACGGAGGGGCCACTCTGAGGCTGAGCACACAGGGGCCACTCTGAGGCTGAGCACACAGGGGCCACTCTGAGGCTGAGCACACGGAGGGGACTCTGAGGCTGAGCACACGGAGGGGCCACTCTGAGGCTGAGCACATGGGGGGGCACTCTGAGGCTGAGCACACAGGGGCCACTCTGAGGCTGAGCACACAGGGGACACTCTGAGGCTGAGCACACGGAGGGGCCACTCTGAGGCTGAGCACACAGGGGCCACTCTGAGGCTGAGCACACAGGGGCCACTCTGAGGCTGAGCACACGGAGGGGCCACTCTGAGGCTGAGCACACAGGGGCCACTCTGAGGCTGAGCACACGGAGGGGACACTCTGAGGCTGAGCACACAGGGGACACTCTGAGGCTGAGCACACGGAGGGGACTCTGAGGCTGAGCACACAGGGGCCACTCTGAGGCTGAGCACACGGAGGGGCCACTCTGAGGCTGAGCACACGGAGGGGCCACTCTGAGGCTGAGCACACGGAGGGGACTCTGAGGCTGAGCACACGGAGGGGCCACTCTGAGGCTGAGCACACGGAGGGGGCACTCTGAGGCTGAGCACACAGGGGCCACTCTGAGGCTGAGCACACGGAGGGGACACTCTGAGGCTGAGCACACGGAGGGGCCACTCTGAGGCTGAGCACACGGAGGGGCCACTCTGAGGCTGAGCACACGGAGGGGCCACTCTGAGGCTGAGCACACGGAGGGGGCACTCTGAGGCTGAGCACACAGGGGCCACTCTGAGGCTGAGCACACGGAGGGGCCACTCTGAGGCTGAGCACACAGGGGCCACTCTGAGGCTGAGCACACGGAGGGGCCACTCTGAGGCTGAGCAGCACACAGGGGCCAATCTGAGGCTGAGCACACGGAGGGGACTCTGAGGCTGAGAACACGGAGGGGCCACTCTGAGGCTGAGCACACGGAGGGGACTCTGAGGCTGAGCACACGGAGGGGCCACTCTGAGGCTGAGCACACAGGGGCCACTCTGAGGCTGAGCACACAGGGGCCACTCTGAGGCTGAGCACACAGGGGCCACTCTGAGGCTGAGCACACAGGGGCCACTCTGAGGCTGAGCACACGGAGGGGACACTCTGAGGCTGAGCACACAGGGGCCACTCTGAGGCTGAGCACACGGGGGGGCCACTCTGAGGCTGAGCACACGGGGGGGCACTCTGAGGCTGAGCACACAGGGGCCACTCTGAGGCTGAGCACACGGAGGGGACACTCTGAGGCTGAGCACACGGAGGGGCCACTCTGAGGCTGAGCACACGGAGGGGACTCTGAGGCTGAACACACAGGGGCCACTCTGAGGCTGAGCACACGGAGGGGACTCTGAGGCTGAGCACACGGAGGGGCCACTCTGAGGCTGAGCACACGGAGGGGACACTCTGAGGCTGAGCACAAGGAGTGGCCACTCTGAGGCTGAGCACACGGAGGGGACTCTGAGGCTGAGCACACGGAGGGGCCACTCTGAGGCTGAGCACACGGAGGGGACACTCTGAGGCTGAGCACAAGGAGTGGCCACTCTGAGGCTGAGCACACGGAGGGGCACTCTGAGGCTGAGCACACGGAGGGGCCACTCTGAGGCTGAGCACACGGAGGGAAACTCTGAGCCTGAGCACACGGAGGGGACACTCTGAGGCTGAGCAAACGGAGGGGACACTCTGAGCCTTAGCACACGGAGGGGACACTCTGAGGCTGAGCACACGGAGGGGACACTCTGAGCCTGAGCACACGGAGGGGACACTCTGAGGCTGAGCACACGGAGGGGACACTCTGAGGCTGAGCACACGGAGGGGACACTCTGAGGCTGAGCACACGGAGGGGCCACTCTGAGGCTGAGCACACGGAGGGGACACTCTGAGGCTGAGCACACGGAGGGGACACTCTGAGGCTGAGCACACGGAGGGGCCACTCTGAGGCTGAGCACACGGAGGGGCCACTCTGAGGCTGAGCACACGGAGGGGCCACTCTGAGGCTGAGCACACGGAGGGGCCACTCTGAGGCTGAGCACACGGAGGGGCCACTCTGAGGCTGAGCACACGGAGGGGCCACTCTGAGGCTGAGCACACAGGGGCCACTCTGAGGCTGAGCACACGGAGGGGACACTCTGAGGCTGAGCACACAGGGGCCACTCTGAGGCTGAGCACACGGGGGCCACTCTGAGGCTGAGCACATGGGGGGGACACTCTGAGGCTGAGCACACAGAGGGGACACTCTGAGGCTGAGCACACAGGGGCCACTCTGAGGCTGAGCACACAGGGGCAACTCTGAGGCTGAGCACATAGGGGCCACTCTGAGGCTGAGCACACGGAGGGGACTCTGAGGCTGAGCACACGGAGGGGCCACTCTGAGGCTGAGCACATGGGGGGGGCACTCTGAGGCTGAGCACACAGGGGCCACTCTGAGGCTGAGCACACGGAGGGGGCACTCTGAGGCTGAGCACACGGAGGGGCCACTCTGAGGCTGAGCACACAGGGGCCACTCTGAGGCTGAGCACACAGGGGCCACTCTGAGGCTGAGCACACGGAGGGGCCACTCTGAGGCTGAGCACACAGGGGCCACTCTGAGGCTGAGCACACGGGGGCCACTCTGAGGCTGAGCACACGGAGGGGACACTCTGAGGCTGAGCACACAGGGGCCACTCTGAGGCTGAGCACACGGAGGGGACTCTGAGGCTGAGCACACAGGGGCCACTCTGAGGCTGAGCACACGGAGGGGCCACTCTGAGGCTGAGCACACGGAGGGGCCACTCTGAGGCTGAGCACACGGAGGGGCCACTCTGAGGCTGAGCACACGGAGGGGCCACTCTGAGGCTGAGCACACGGAGGGGACTCTGAGGCTGAGCACACGGAGGGGCCACTCTGAGGCTGAGCACACAGGGGCCACTCTGAGGCTGAGCACACGGAGGGGACACTCTGAGGCTGAGCACACGGAGGGGACACTCTGAGGCTGAGCACACGGAGGGGCCACTCTGAGGCTGAGCACACGGAGGGGCCACTCTGAGGCTGAGCACACGGAGGGGCCACTCTGAGGCTGAGCACACGGAGGGGGCACTCTGAGGCTGAGCACACAGGGGCCACTCTGAGGCTGAGCACACGGAGGGGCCACTCTGAGGCTGAGCACACAGGGGCCACTCTGAGGCTGAGCACACGGAGGGGCCACTCTGAGGCTGAGCAGCACACAGGGGCCAATCTGAGGCTGAGCACACGGAGGGGACTCTGAGGCTGAGAACACGGAGGGGCCACTCTGAGGCTGAGCACACGGAGGGGACTCTGAGGCTGAGCACACGGAGGGGCCACTCTGAGGCTGAGCACACAGGGGCCACTCTGAGGCTGAGCACACAGGGGCCACTCTGAGGCTGAGCACACAGGGGCCACTCTGAGGCTGAGCACACAGGGGCCACTCTGAGGCTGAGCACACAGGGGCCACTCTGAGGCTGAGCACACGGAGGGGACACTCTGAGGCTGAGCACACAGGGGCCACTCTGAGGCTGAGCACACGGAGGGGACTCTGAGGCTGAGCACACAGGGGCCACTCTGAGGCTGAGCACACGGAGGGGACTCTGAGGCTGAGCACACGGGGGGGCCACTCTGAGGCTGAGCACACGGGGGGCACTCTGAGGCTGAGCACACAGGGGCCACTCTGAGGCTGAGCACACGGAGGGGACACTCTGAGGCTGAGCACACGGAGGGGCCACTCTGAGGCTGAGCACACGGAGGGGACTCTGAGGCTGAACACACAGGGGCCACTCTGAGGCTGAGCACACGGAGGGGACTCTGAGGCTGAGCACACGGAGGGGCCACTCTGAGGCTGAGCACACGGAGGGGACACTCTGAGGCTGAGCACACGGAGGGGACACTCTGAGGCTGAGCACACGGAGGGGCCACTCTGAGGCTGAGCACACGGAGGGGACACTCTGAGGCTGAGCACACGGAGGGGACACTCTGAGGCTGAGCACACGGAGGGGACACTCTGAGGCTGAGCACACGGAGGGGACACTCTGAGGCTGAGCACACGGAGGGGACACTCTGAGGCTGAGCACAAGGAGTGGCCACTCTGAGGCTGAGCACAAGGAGTGGCCACTCTGAGGCTGAGCACACGGAGGGGCCACTCTGAGGCTGAGCACACGGAGGGGCCACTCTGAGGCTGAGCACACGGAGGGGACACTCTGAGGCTGAGCACACGGAGGGGACACTCTGAGGCTGAGCACACGGAGGGGACACTCTGAGGCTGAGCACACGGAGGGGACACTCTGAGGCTGAGCACACGGAGGGGCCACTCTGAGGCTGAGCACACGGAGGGGACACTCTGAGGCTGAGCACACGGAGGGGCCACTCTGAGGCTGAGCACACGGAGGGGCCACTCTGAGGCTGAGCACACGGAGGGGCCACTCTGAGGCTGAGCACACGGAGGGGCCACTCTGAGGCTGAGCACACGGAGGGGCCACTCTGAGGCTGAGCACACGGAGGGGCCACTCTGAGGCTGAGCACACGGAGGGGCCACTCTGAGGCTGAGCACACGGAGGGGCCACTCTGAGGCTGAGCACACGGAGGGGCCACTCTGAGGCTGAGCACACGGAGGGGCCACTCTGAGGCTGAGCACACGGAGGGGCCACTCTGAGGCTGAGCACACGGAGGGGCCACTCTGAGGCTGAGCACACGGAGGGGACACTCTGAGGCTGAGCACACGGAGGGGACACTCTGAGGCTGAGCACACGGAGGGGCCACTCTGAGGCTGAGCACACGGAGGGGCCACTCTGAGGCTGAGCACACGGAGGGGCCACTCTGAGGCTGAGCACACGGAGGGGCCAC